>UZAN01053912.1:3945-14441 GCA_900618425.1 Echinostoma caproni
CTGATGATTTGCACACGTGTAGCTACGTTTTCATTGCGACGCTACACGCCGACCACTCCAAGCACCATACTGCGGAACATATAGAGTAATTACTCGTTCTGATAACCTTTTTGTTCTGGATCGCAAGGGAACGCATAACTCCGTAAGCATCGATCGTTCAAAACCCGCGTATCTTGATTCATTATTCGATTTACCCATCACAATCTCCACATGTTGTTTCTTTTCCAGTTATCCCCGATACATCACCCATACCAAGTCACTCAATAGACAAAACGCATACGTCTCCAAATGTTCCACCTTGTACACGCGCATTTACACCTCTAACCGTTCCACGGACAACACGCCTCGGTAGGAAATAACACTTTCCTGCTCGTTTTCTTTAACAATTCGCTTTTACTTTTTTCTGTATCGAGTATTTTGCTTCCACTTTCACTCTAGAAGGGAGGGTACTGTGGTGCCTTACTGATCTATCCACTTTTATGTGATGTACTGCTTGTACTGCTTGTTTTAATATGCACAACAAGTACCACCACAAGACACAATTATATCCGTAACTGCACACTTGTTCTCTGAGTGTTGCTGAAGCATTGCGCATAAATTATCAGTTATCATCAAGCGATCCGTTAACTGTCACAGCCATCTCTTTCAGCCATACCACTCACTATCAACCGAAGCCACACACCTGAAGAACAGGACTAATCAATCACCCGGACAATCCTTCTGTCAGTTCAATGTACCTTTATTTCTTTGTTGTTCGTGTAGGTAGAATCTTTTTGACTACACGGTGGCTTCAAGTGTAAGTTCCATTGAGATTTATAGGGGATTAAAAAATAAAAATCAATATAGGAAAAAAAAGTAACCTATCAACTTAGTGCCTTCGCTACGATCCCGCGCTGTGGCTCTGCCAGTCAGCGACGCTCGACTCAAATATTTACTCCCAAACTCTGTCAAGTCGTTGTTTGATGCTCACGACGGTCGTGGCCTGTGTCATCTGCCCTCGGGTTTATTTCCAATCGTTTACCCGTCTTTCCGTAAGGAACTGCTCTCGAAATCTGACCTTGACACGGTTCCTTTTTTAATTTGCGTCTGTGATCTATCTTGTTTTGATGTTCAATAAGTGGCATTAGTGGTTGCCCATTTAGGTTGACAAAGCCTTTGAGGATTTTGAAAGCGTCATTGAAAGCCCATCTCTTTTTTATCCGTTCTAGACGGGAAGCGATTCAACTGATGCAGTCTTTCCTCATTACCCCATCCCCTTAGTTCAGAGAACCACTCAGTGAACCGCCTCTAAACCTGCTCTCGCACCCTTATGTCCCTGACTAGGTAGGATATCCAGACATGCACACAGTATTCTCAATGCGGTCGGATTGGATTGTCACTCCAAGGTCCTTGATGGCGAGCCTTGTTGGTACATCTTTAGCACTACATACCAGCCCTAGCTTCCACAAAGTGTGTTCGGTGCCTGCAGCCACTAGGTGGACGCATTCCTACAGATTGAGTGGTAATTCCCACTCGGTTTCCCATTACTGGACATTGTCCAGGTCGCTTTATACTGATGCGTCAAACGGGAGAACGATGTTTACGTCATCGACGAACTTAAGGCACGGTTTGCCCAAGTTCTGATCGAAGTCATCTACGTAGAGTAGCAATATTTAGGGCCCGAGTACTGAACCTTGATGTAGTCCACCATTCGTGTGCCCTTCCCCTGAGAACTCCTCCCTTACTTGCACCATGAATGTCCATCTAATCATGTTTGCTCTGACCTACGCCACTATTTTGTTTGATAAGCCGAACCACTGAAGCTTGGATAACAGTAATCGGTGGTTTACTGAGTCAAAAGCCTTCTGGAAATCTAAGTAGATTACCTCAATCTCTTCTTCCCCGCCGATTATCCTCGTCACTTCATCCAAGTATCATAGAATGTTCGACAAGCAAAACCTCTTACACGCAAACCCATGCTGCGATCCGGCAACCAGTCCGTGCTCTTCCAGGCGGTCAACTATTCTGTCTCGGGTCACTCTCCCCATCACTTCCAGCACCACAGGTGTTAGGCTTATAGGCCTGAAATTTTCCCTGGCACTTTTATCTCCACCATTTTGGATGAAGGTGATGATAGCGTGCAGCCACTACTCCGTCAAGATTCCAAATTCTAGCGAAGCATTGAAGAGCTTCGTTAACGGACCTGCCACTATGGAGGCTGGTGGACTAAGGATGGTCGGATGGAAGCCGTCCGGTCCGGCTGCCTTGTGCTCAGAGGTTAAGCCTAGAGCGCTATTTCATAAGTTTCAGCTTTTGACCGCGCGTTCCTTGATGGGGAGTCTCAGTGAAGAAAGAGACCGTGAACCTAAACTTAAGAACTTCAATGAGGTCTCTGCGCAATCTCCTCTTCTCTAGTGAAAGAAAAAGACCCAGCGCCAACAACCTCTCGTTGTATGTTTGACCTCGCATGCCATCAGCCATCTGTGTTGCTAGTTTCTGGACCTTCTTTAGACAGGTAGCGTCCTTTTTGTGGAGGGGTGACCAAGCATAAAAACAATACTCTACGTGGGGCCGTACGATGGCTTTTTGGATGGGTTTGGGCACGGCTTCTTTCCTACACGAAACCGTCTTGCCATGTGTGCTGCGGCTTCACATTGGGTACTCCAACTGTAATCTGGAGTCACTATGACTCCTAGATCCCTGGCCCTGGTTACATTTCCAACTTTGATTAGCTCCCAATTACACACAGCCTTCGATGGTTCCCTATTTCTTGAGAGCAACTGACTCTGTTGCATTTAGTGGCGTATACCATGTATGGGATCCTTTGACCACCTTCCCGATATCTTTTTCCAAGTCTGATCTTCCAATAGATCCAACTAACTTTACATCATCAGCAAAATGAAGCATGGTGAGCTGCTAGCTTCTGCTAAATCATTCATGAACAACAGAAATAGAAGCGGGCCTCACACAGATTTTTGTGGCACGCCATTAGTGACATGTAGGACTGTTGAGTTTGTTTCCCTACCCTAGCGCAGAATGTCCTATTGGTCAAGAATGCTGCCATCCATTTAACTATTGTTCCTGTGATTGCGGAACAACTTCGCGGATGCAAAAGCAATCTATGACTTACGGAATCGAGCACCTCACTGAAATCCAGGTAACATACCACTACTGTTCTGCTTTCGTTTACCTTCGCAGTAACCTCGTCCAGGTAGCATACCAGGCTAGTCAGGCACGACCTATTTCTCATAAAGCCATGATGAGTCTCACTAAGTAATGCATACTCCAAGAGTTGGGTAAAGACATGAGTCCTGATTAGCTTTCCCATGCACTTGCATAGAATACTATGAGAATAGTTATGTAATTAAATGCGCGCGTGTGCATCGACGCATTTTTTAAGCGGCTTGGAAAAGGTGGCAGCAGCGGTGTGGGGGGAGATGTATATGAGCGCGTTTGAATGTTTCTGTACACAAGCCACTCAGTACTGTAAAGAACACGGTTTCCATGAGTTGGTGATTAGGCAGGTCGGTTTAACGGCAGTGGGATAGAACGGGAGGAGCGGAATGAAAAAAATAGATTACGAATTGTGAGTTCACGAAGGAGGCAGAAGAAGACAAATAGTACAAAATTATTTCGGGAAAAAAGGATTGGATCGACTGATGGGTTCTTCATTGGCGACCGCGGAAAATGATTGTACGTGGGACGCAGAAAGGACAACACCCCGCAAGACGGGGAGGGGGGCAATTGATCGCAAATCACAACCTGTTTGTGCCTCTCTCTCTCCGTTCATTTGCTGTTATTTGCTCTTTCGGGGCTCATTGAGAAAGAGGAAAAGTACTCTGCTTGTCAGGCACCAGATTTGCAAACATTAGAGGGCGTAGAACACACAGGCTAATAAGAACTCTCATAAGCGTAGAAAAGCGGAACGAGAGGATGAGCGACCTGAAGCCGTATAGTCCGTACCAGACAACAACAACAACAACAACAACAACAAGAAAGATAAGAATGAGAGATCCAACGAGTGAAATGGTGCGCCAAGCAATACGGCATACGGCGAGGCGGTTATGTTAATGATAATATATATTCGAATGATAACAATGATGGTAAGAACCGGGGGAGGGTTGTCCAGTAAAAAGAGTGAAAAAGAGATGCGCTCAGATCCGAGGATGGAGAGAAGGAAAAAAATGCTAGAATTAAGAAGATAGTGCAATGACTGGTTCCTAAATTCACCGTTTTTATTCAGGACACTCATAACCTGATATCATTATTTCCTTCTTCTATCTATGGTTGTACAAAGCCGTTGCGAAAAATTACGAACAATTCGTCTCTGTGTTACATCATCCCATAGTTTGTGTTTATAGTTTTTCTGATACCGAAGCCATGTGCTCATTGCTTGGATCGACCGGTTCGTTTGCCGTTGTCGCTATCCGCGTTTCCGGTTCTTCAGGTGGCATAACCACATCATTAGTATCACCGCTTCGTGCGACCAAATGCAAAGTATCCAACGCCTCTTACGCGTGAAATTTTACATTAAGATATGTGTTCTGGGTAAGATGTTTCAGGCAGTAATATATCCCTTCTTCCAGATCTTTCTTGTTCTACTGTGAGCCCAGTTTGCTCAATGCCTGCGCGACCTTGGACCGGACGTTTGGAACACTATCGTTTTGCATGGACAGAATAGTTAGCAATAGGTGCTGTTTGCAGACGGATGGACCGACGTTTTCGCTCAAGCTTATAACGCATTTTGGACAAATCATTCGATGTAGATAATTCCGTTCGGTGGCTAAATAGATCATGTTGGGGACGAATGTTGTGTTAAACCAATCCGTGCCAAACTTATGACCGAGACATACAAGGCTATCCACTGCTGCCTCACAAATAGCGTATACTTCATCAATCAGCCAGCCTAAATAAATATCTGTATGCTGATTATTAAACACCTCTTTCCTCGGTTGTTCGGCCAACATGAGAATACACTCGATGATCACCAACCGTACTCGCCATTTGAGATCCTCGGCCAACTAGATCATGGCGGGAAGTAGACTGCTGGACAGATGATCTATTCCAAGCACACTGTTCATATGTTCCAAGTTCGTGATCAAATTTAACCGGACTTCGGGACTATCATCTTTGAAATAGGCCCAAAACACAGGCAGCAGGTGCTCCACGGTCAATTTGCATCTCAAAAGAGGAGCCAAACCAAGGACGGCGCCATTTAGGGCGGACCGAACAAGCGTATTGAAATTGGTGGTCAGGCTTTTGATCCCTGGCAGAAAACTAGACACGATGGATTAATCCGCGGCAGCTATAGCCCGCACCTCCTCCATGTTGACAGCCTTCAGTGTTGATTCTGTTATTGTCATCGTTGTTGTATTTGTTGAGCAAGCTAAAGTCGTATCCTGTATTGAGGTAGCGGACGTTGCAGAAGGGGACTACTTAGCATCCGGATTGCAGTCGGCACCGGACTGTGTTTCTGGTTCCAACGGGGGCTGACCAAGCAGATAACGCTCGAACACCTTCACTTTTCCTGCCGCAACAGCTCAAACCTCCACTTTGTCATCATAAAGCAGACCAGTGAATAGCGGTACCAGTCGCCAACGCGATATATTCGGTCCGAGAGCGGTAAACATGTCAATAAACTTGTGTACCATGGTACACCGCACACTCCAGGATTTATGTTCCACGGCCTGTTCAATAATCTGGACCAATATGTTCTCAGTTTCACTGGGACCAAGAGCTTAAATTAGGCTGAAAATGGATTCAATGTCCACCAATCAAACAGATTCCTGATTATCTGCTATTAGCCGATCGAACTTTGGCACAATAAAGCTTAGGACGTAGGACCGTTCAGATTCCGGATCGAGTTCAAAATGTGCCAAATCATCCTTTTTCCTGGATTTGTTTGCTCACCCTTCCGATTTGGTTTGATTCTCGGCAGTTGAAGCTTTCTAATAAGACAGCATTCTTTTGAAGAAGGGCCACCATGCCTGTACGCCAAGCTCGAGATGAGGTCTAACTATATCTTTGTATAGGAGCACAAACATATAGGGTTTTCTGCGAAACAGAACTGACCTCAGTCTGAGGAAATCTTTTTGAGCTTTTTGCGTCTGCTGTGCGCTTCTCGGCCCAAAGGAAACCCGAAGTCACGATGATACCTAAGCCCTTAGCCATACTCGCTGCTTTTACAGGAAACAACTCCTTGTCTTGTACCACTAATAGACTTTCGTCTGTCCTTTATGGTAACGGGCTTTTACTAGCATTCCGCGGAAAATCCCACTTCTGCGCCCAAAAAGAACGGCAGTTAATTAGTCTGCACAGCGGGACGGTTGAACGTCCTATTTGAGTTATATTCAGGTCTCGTTGGCACTGTACTTCCTTAATTTAAATATAATGCAAATAAAAGAACGGGATAAATTAATATAATGATAATTTAAATATTGAAAACCATTGAACTTGTCTTTAAGTGGCGCAGTTTTTTTAAATGAGCTAGTTTTACATGCGTATGTTTGGCACTGACAACAAGTATGGGATGTTGCAAAGTTGGTGATCGGTAAGCGTGTTCTATTATCTAACTGAGAACCACTATATAGATTGCACCATGAAAAAAATTCCCGGATGAAACTCACCTCAAAGTATGTGAGCGAATACAAAGGTGGATTCAGAAGGCCCTGGAAGATACACACAGAAACCGTGCAAGAAAGAAAACCGACGAGAAGATTTTTCTGACGGCCAAAGAGTAAATCCTGTACAGCTTTTATGGCAGACCTGAACGACAGTAGCCCCTAGGGAAACTTTTTCATTTCGTTGTCCAGCTGAATAATGTTTACATAAAAATTTATGTCATAAAAGATGTAATAAAAATCTTAAATTGGCATGTTTTAACATGATATTTAATAACGGTAATTTGTTTAAATGCTCACTCAATTTTGAAAGGTCTGCAGTATCCCTTTCTCTCATTGAAGAGTTATTAGCTTATTTCGTCCTCGAAATATTTGTGGAGTTCGTGCAAACTTCTTTGCCCAAACACCCAGCTCGGTGTTCATCCACAATTGTGAAAATAGATGAAACTGTTGATAATAAATGCGAATGTGCACTTGGAAGACCATCGGAAACTGTTTAGATGTTTGTGATGTATAACAGAATCAAAGGAAACGGGAGCCTAATGGAGCCGGAGAAAGTGGATACTGAATGCAGTTTTCGGCTCTGTTGGGTACAGGTGGTGGGACCATTGGGACTTAGTTCTGTAACGGTATTAGTTTCACATTTTGCCCTCTAAAATCGAGATGGATACAGAAACTTTCTTGAAACACACCAGTGAAGGTTATCACGTCGATTATTTTGTTTATCTTTTTTTACCTTAATACATCTTAATATCCACTTTCTAGTCTTCTAAAATAATATTACAGTATCAGTGCCTTCGTGTTACTTATGAGTATTTCGTATATTATTGCCAATTTTGGCTTAAAGGGGGGGGGGCGACTGTCGTTCAGGTTTACTGCCTTTATGTCAAATGCAAGTTTAAATGTGCCGTTTGTATTATTTCTTGTATTGAAATAGGGAGTTCGGGTGGTGAACGTTATACGTGGATTTCGTTATTCAACTATAAGGATGATGCACGATAAACTAACATTGGTAGGGATTAAATTTAGATACATATCATGTGATCCGTAAGTAAGTATGTATGCGTGAGCTTGGAGAAATGTAAGCAACGCCTAATAGAATGTAAGAAATTCCTTCCGGGAGCCGCCCCGTAGAGTCCTATCTGAGTCCTATCCGAGTCCCATCTGAGTCCCGTGGGAGTCTCATACGAGTCCCATTGGGGGGAGTCCCATTGAAGTCCCGTTTTGGGTGCAAACAGACNGGACTCAGATCTGACGGCTGTGCGGATTGGGCAAGTCTCTTTCGAGGTCCTCCCTTCCCTTCGATCCAGCCATCTGGACATCGTCAGCCAAAAGAAAGATGGGTGATCTCAACAGCATATCAAGCTCATTTATGAATAGTAGGAACAGCAACGGACCGAGCCCTGGAGTACACCACTTGGGACGTATGCTGCACAGGAGCACTTGTAATCTACTTTGACTGATCTGCTATAGCATCGCAACTTATACTCTCCTCTACGAAATGTGCTATTGTTTCACTCGCTTGTGGCTCTCATCATGCTCACCAAAGCGTTTCTCCCAACAGCTAAAAGAAGAAAAACATTATCTTTAGAATTTCTTATGAATGTATTTTACAAATAGGATCAACCAACCACTTGCACATTAAACAGTTGGTCCTTTAGCTCTGCTTCCTCATGTTCTCCTTCCATGTTGTATTTTCGTTCATGGCATCCTCCATCATATAAGCACCCCAGTATCTCACCTTTTTCATTGCTTCTAATGCTTCTATCATTAGTCGAGCACAACCGTTGCCCCAATAACAGATGCATACAATTCGAAACCTTACCTCATCATTATTCTTATTCATTGTTTTGTATTTTACATTCTTACCCTCTTCTTGTTCATTAATAACCAGGAACATGCAATAACAACCTAGTTCACCTACTTCTTCGTGCTTGCCAACTTACGCAATAACCATGTTTACCCATTTTCCCTTTTGTGGCCCAATTAGCATTCGCTATGTACCACGTTCAACTATTTTATTTCAACTCCCTGCATATTCCCCCCTCCCTAATTGTCATTGTTTACTGTACAATGTGATCATGCGCTACAGCGTGCTTCACGCATATCGTGAAATATACCATTATTATTATTATTAGAGTATCATGTTGGTGACGAAGTCCCTCAGCCACTGTTAAATTTGTCCCCTTATACCGAACCCCTCCATTTTGATTAATAGCAGGCGTTGGTTGAGCAAGTCAAAAGCCTGGCTCAAACCAAGATAACATACATCTACTCCGTTCACTCGTCTAAACTTCTAATAACTTCATCAAAAAAGCACAGTAGATTAGTCGAAGACGGTTTACTTCTGAGAAACTCATATTGAGTTGGACACAACATGGAATTCTGCGTTAAGTTCAGTTCAGTTCAGTTTGCACAGGACAGAAAATGGCACTGGCCAATCGAGCTACCAAAATTCCTTCGGTGTTATGCGAAACGTAGTCCGGTACTTTCCTGCTGAGAGTGGGGGAGGAGAGGGAAGAGGGAAAAAGGGAGGGATGCCTCATCTTCTTCAAGGCGTGGGATTGTAATACGTGAGCATTACTCTTCTAGGTCACATTTCAATAAATGGAGGAGAAAAATAAAAAACCCAGAACCTGGGTGTCCCGCTCCTACTCTTCCAGTTTTGAGAACAACAACGTGGCGAACAAGCTCGTTTTCAGTTACTCGTTTTAATGCCATTACATAACAATAAATATGACTAACGAAAAGAACAAACAAAGAGGGATGGTAGATTAGAGTCCTGATCGTTTAGCTCCGACTCCAATCATGCGTGCATGTGTGCTTGTGTTAAATGGATCAGTGTCAAACGTTCAGGTGATTGCATACGTGTTGGAGTGGATGAAGTGAACCGGGGAGATTGAATGCTTGCACAAATTTCTTCTGGGCGCACAAAGTGGGTTGGTTTAAGTACGAATACGTACGGCTTCAGCCGTCTCTAAGATACAATGCTTCACTGCACTTGATTGCCTACATTCAACCTTGTAAATCGGTTGGAACGCGCTTGACATATCCACCAAGTGAGTTGGCTCAATGGGATGCGAACAAACCGCGCTTGTTTTTCTCTTAATTGTTCCAGTCCTCAGCTAAGCCGGGTGGTGTTCCCGAATGCGATCGGATAAGCGCCTTATACCAGACAGTGTACCCTGTACCGACGATAGGTTGATGATAAATTATGTGTAACAGATTCAAATGCGGAACTAATCGGCATGACGGTGGGGTTCAAAGCAAATCATCTGGTAGATTAAGAGTAGTTCCGTAAACTAAATCTGCCGCCGTACATCCGAGGTTTTCTTTGAACACAGAGCGAATACTCAGAAGGGTGGATGGAAGGCGTTTGGTCCAATGAAGATCTTTGTGAGCGCGAAGTGAGGCTTTGAGTTGTCGGTGAAAACGTTCAACTAAGCCGTTTGCTGCGGGGTGATAAGCAGTGGTGTGAATGTGTTCGCAGACAAGCAGCCGCGTGAAATCACGAAAGAGCCTAGATTGGAATTGAGCGCCTCTGCCAGTGGTTACAGTGGGAAACACCGTAATAGGAAATTCAGTGTGACAGGAAATGTTGTGCGATGGACTCAGAGGAAGTGTCTGCCCGGGGAACGGCCACCGGTCAATGTGTGAAACGGTCGACACATTTGTGGTAGTCTGTACTTGGTATCAGGAATCGAATCGCAATAATCCGCGTAATTAAGGTTGGAACACTTGAACGACGTGTGGTCGCTCAAGTTGTGCGCTCCCGGTTTAATCGAAATATTTCTGCGAAATCTCGTCATACATCGTCGAGTCTACGTTCATTCAATCCAGTTCTGTGAGTTCTATCTTGTGATTTCATTCCACTGGAAGTATTTTGTTTACGTCTCT
>UZAN01053914.1:0-16052 GCA_900618425.1 Echinostoma caproni
GTATACAATTGGTCTAATGTCTAAAGTGTCAAATACCCGAAATTACCACGGTGGATCTGTGATGGGACTTTTTCGTGTAGTGATTTTACAGAGAATGTGAAGTAGTATGTTTTACCGAACACGATATCCTTATGCATTCACGTTGTCGCAGATTAGAATAATAACTCGCTGTTGCATGCCGCGCTCTAGCTTCATTCCGTGTACTAGTATTGGACTGGATCATCATTGAGCGGAAATCGGCTCGTTTTTGAGTTTCTAGTCCCAATGCGAGTTGCAACCCTTCGTTACTAACCGCGTGTGGAAATGCTGGCTCAGTTTCAAATCATCACAGAGATATTTGGCAGCTGGTGATTTGTGTACCGTGCACGTCCTAACAAATGAGCTACTAGGTCACCCCAGTTTCTTCACATTAGTGTATTCTCTAGGTTTCTGTAATCTGGATGGGTGACTGAAATGTGAAAGAAATCAGTGCGGTCAGTGAGGCCTCTTTGTTCGACTGGTACAGCGCACATTGTGCATAAGAATGAGCGGCTGCCATGCGTGAGTTCGAGTCTCACCGGAGCTACTAACCATCTCATCGTTCAAACATGAAACTGTTGTCTTCCATTACCTCGATCAAGTAATAGTGGTTGAGCAAACGGTGAATTACAGCGAGAGATCCCGTTGAGAAAGTATCTTCACAACTACATAACAACCCCTGTCGAACTTCACTAGGAGCGTGCGATGCCGTTCTAAGTGTCTATCCCCTGCTAAACCACAAGCCTTGAAAGTGACGCACATATATATATACAGAAACACAGTCACCGAAGCACTTAGCCAATATTCACCTGGGAATTGTTCTGTTCCATGGTTGTGACCTTTNGGTTAAGTTCCTCCATCAGTCATTGAGTAATTTATGAGGCACCTTCTCTGATTAAATAAAAGTAGAACATGGCTGGTGAGACATGCCATTGTACCAATCACGAAACGACCTGATACCAAGATTACAAACCATGAGATAAGGACAACTAGCTGTGAGGAACTCCGAATTGCTACCGACAGAGTTGTTAGCGCTCAGTGATTGTACGTCTTCTGCTTGTTCTGCGGTTGCATNTTCGTTTTTTCTGATCTGTCTTTTACACGCGCTTTAACCGATTGAGTGTATTTGTAAAACTACATAATGGCGCTGAACGGTAATTGATTTGTGTCTCAGTAACCGGGCTGCGAGTTTCACTGTGGTCCTGTTATTTGTTTTTTCCGCTAGTCGCTGGGGTGTAAGAGTTATCCGAACGCACTGACGCATCTCACCTACCGATATGTTTAAACGCGTAGTAGTCACTTCGGGTTGTCAACTTTAGGAACAAGATTTTGGGCATCTTGATGCTGGCCTATCGTCGTTGCACTTGTATCTGTTTACCACAACCGATTTATTTACAGTAATTAACACTGAATTCTGCGGCGCATTCTTTGACTGGCTGTGCTATAATTTCTCGGTTCACATATAGTCCTGGAACAATTTCAATTTCTGTTAGTGTTCATTCTAATTTTATACACAAAGAACGTACTTTTACAAAGCATACATCAATCACACCGAGCTTCAGTGTTCCTGCAGCTTCAGCGGTCGGGTAGAAGGATGAGAGACAGATGCCCTGGACGACAGAGTGCCCCTAGTTGACTGATAGTTCCGTCTGTGGTCAGAGTATGAACGTCTGATTCATGTTTGGAAAGCGAGAAGAAGCTTGAGTCGCTTTCTGAATTCGCAAAATTCACTCCAACTATTGTGCGATTTGCGTCCAGGAGTCTTGGTGAAACACAGACATCGAGGATTCATTTGTGTTTCTAGAAGGGTACATTTGATTCTATCAAGATGTGGGAAAGGTATTCTAAGAAGACTGGAGGCGTTGTTACTTTCATAGATTTATCTTGGTATGGCAAGTTCGAAGTGGTTCTTATATATTACCATAAGTAAGCTGACTGTTTACCCGTATCTTGTAGACCCGAGTTTTCTACATTTTTTTAAATTTCTGGTCTCTTCCATTCCCGACATGGTGCCTCTGCTAGCAAAGTGCTTGTTTATTATTATTATCAAACGTTCTAATCTCGTTTCTAATGCCCCTACTCTCTCTGGACAGGGAGATCACTTAAAATCCTCCTTTTGTTTGAAGTCCCTAGTTTCAAATGACTATTGAACTCTTCTACTTGAACCCACAACTGAACTCTCCTGTTTTTTCATTCATTCATATAGTCTAAGCCAATTAAGTTTAGTCACCGGAATATTTCACCGCCTAAAATTGCGTTTATGGACGAATTCAACTAGTGCGGAATCAATGATCTACTAAGAGGTGAAACCCGAACTCAAGACCATCAACAGTCCCGGGATTCCGTGAAAAATCGAACGGAATTCGACTGCTAAAGTGAGGGTATACTGCTACCAATATGTTACAAAATAGTGGTCCAGATAGCCATAAATTAACAGATGTTTTAGCTGAATAGTTACAAATCAGCTACTAAAACGCTACAGAAACGACTTAGCTCTGTGGTCTTTTACGTAGAATATCGCCACCTAACCGTGCAATTTATCGAACTGTATCTACTACTTCTCTGCTTTTGCCGGAAGGATTATCAACGCCAGTAAATTGATAACGTAACACAATTATATATTTTAAGTAGTATTTGTAAACAGTAAATAATATGAAAGCCAAAAATTCAAAACTCTACTACGGTAGTCATTCTGTAGCAGACTATCGCTACTTGGTGTTAGTAGGGTACTCTTAATTGCCTAAAAACCATTCGCACAAGACAATGGACGTCGACCGTGTGGCTCAGGGGTAGGGTTTGAGGTCCCGACCGAAATATTCGCTGTTCAAGTCCTGACAGGGACACAAAATTATGCACGAGTCTCAAACAGGACGAAACAGCTGTCCAGTGATCTCTATCAGTCATCATAAATCTTTCCATACCCCTAATATATTATCTACATGTTTTTGCTGTGTCACAATTACTTCTTCTGCATGAAAAACTCACTGGACCGGCTATTATCAGTCGTCTGCGCCCTTCGTTAACTATTCCCAAAGATCCTTTATGAATTGCTTGCAAAACAAATTGTTCTGTGTTACACACTGTATCAACTGTCGCTCAATTCATCATTAAGCTCCTGCATCTCTTGATGAACTCCGTTCGTTGTAAATTTATTCATTATTCCTTTACGTTTGACTGGGTCCCTCAATGTCACCTCCTCCAGAAATTGGATTCTTTTGGCTGTCTTATGTCGATTCTTTCATGATTAAAAGACCATTTTACTGACTGAGTTTAATGTACCAAGCTGCACAAGAAATCAGCTTAAATATTGGTGAATAACTTCGGAATTCTTCAACGTGTTTTTCTTTCCCACATGTACATCACTGACCTTAGGGATTTATTTGTTCCATCAGCCACCAAACTTAGCAGATAACGTGGCATTATGACAACTCAGTCTAATTTTCCTCCTTTATCGGATAATATCACTGCCCTTTAGGACTTTTCACTGCAATTAGATCTTAATCTCCACTTATCTAATTGGTTTGAGTGTATCTTCACTCTCTCGAGTTCCTCCGAGCCTCAATGAACCCTCAGAATTGATGGTTCTCTCGTTTGTAGCGCGGACACCATCAAGTACCTTGGTGTTACCATTGGAAGTAATTGCAGATGGTCCATCCATATCCTGAGTACTGTTGACAAACTCAGACGTTTGTTCTTCTAATCTACAGGTTGACGCAGTTTTCTGCCAAACGGTCTCCTATCCCTTCCTTTGCTTACCAGTGTGTCTTAACCATTTTTCCTGTTGCTCTTGTGTCATCTTCTCCGGTTCACTTCAAACAAGATCTCATCGCTCTTTGTTGTGACTTAGTCATCATTAGCCACGGTTCACTGCTGTCTGTGGGCGCTCTGAACTGTGCAACTTCTATACTGATTCTTGTGAATGTTTTACTCACGTAATCTTCGATGACCACACACATCCTATTTATTCCGACTTATGTTGCTGTAGACCTCCTCCTTCACCAAGGTGAAGCATTAGACTCGTTCCTGTCACAATTGATTTTTTTAAATTCCCCTGTTTCATACTTGGCCCGTATCCTCACTGAATTGCAGATAAGTCTTTTAAGTTGAATGAACTCTTTGTCTCCCACTTTCGCTTGCGTTTTTCTTCTTCTTGTATATTCTTCTGTGACGGCGTTTCGAGTGCATTTGACTGATCTGTAGGCGTAGCTGCTCACAGTCTGTATCAAAATACTGCGAAATATTGAATGCTCTGGTTTGTATGATTCTTCAAATTAGACTCATAATCGATTAGGTGATCACATCTACTTTCTGGACTACGAAAAGGCGTTTCTTATCGTTCACGAAATGCAGATTGCTTCCACTGTCCAGCGTATTTGACTCGTGTACAGGTTGAGGCGTAACCATTACATGGACTGTTGCCCATTTATGTATCTTGATGATCATTATTTGTTCCACCTCCCTCCCCCGCCCCCCCCTCGGGGTCTATTCAGTTGATCTAGAAAGTAGTGTTGGATTGTCTTATTCTCTGTCCGATGCAAGCAGATGATTTGCGTATCACCGGTCCAGGAACATTAACTTTTGAATGCACTCATAATGTGATGCATTCGATTGCCTATATGAAGATCATCCTGCCATCAGTCCACAGTATGCGAACATCTCAGTTGTTGAATCAGATGTTTTTATTAGAAGATACATCAAGCAGCCTAAATGATTGAGCAAGGAGCTTAAGGTTGTTTTCAATCGATTGGACGTCGTCTACAACTGAACCGAACAGTGAAGGAAATGAGTGAATCAGTTATACACTTTTCCACATGCGCATCTCAGTACTCGGTGGGGTTTGAAAGCCGAAGTCTTCTAGGATGCTGTGAACCCAATGTAGTCTGTTCAGATCGTTCAAAACTGAATTAATTCTCATCCGGAATACGAGGACAAGGAGCGTGTGTGATGATCCGAGCCACCGAGATAACGCTAATCGAGGGACTGCGTGTCACAGTTTCTGGACAACGAACCGCAGGCCAATAGTATCGGACAATCAGAAGCCGTGCGGTTCAAACATAAGCTGTGTGATGAATTGAATACAGGCAGGCGATTGATCACTATCTATTTGACTAGTAACCTTTCTTTGTGCATATTATTTGATCCCATTCATTTCCTCGAATAAACTGAACCGTTACTTCTGTGACCTTCTTCCTGCGTCTGATTAACGGGAGATGGTAGCATTTGAGTATTAGTACGATTTTGTGTCCCGATTGCGATTCGGGATTCGTGTTAAATCTGATCACTAAAATAAGTCATCATCGGCAATGGTGTTGGAGAAGTTAAGAGCGTTAAAATGGCGACCTGGAACGTCTGAGTCTGAATCCCACCATCACCAGTGACCGTCTGTGCCAATTCTGTAACTCTCCAGACAGCCTTTGTGTGACCGCGACCCTCTCCATGAAAGTTGATTGTACATTTGTATACTCACTAAAAAAGAAAATATGCTCATCTATTTATATCCCATTGGATTTTGTAATCAGATATTCAAATTTAACCACCGCTAACAAATCTCCTATCTCTAAAATCTCCTAGGAAGACTTTGATAGACTACAATCTCCTTCCAGAGAATTCCGTTAACGACTATTCTCCTAGAGAAAAGATAGCAACAATTAATTTTTATTAACCCTTTTCCTGGGGTTGGTTGGCTCGACGAGTTAACTGTCCAGAAATTCTAGACAGATGTGCTAATGAAGTGCTTTTGCAGTTGGAGTATGCTGGTATCATAAATAAAGCCTCTGTAACCCAAAACTTCGAACGACCTCGAAACTTTACAGTGGATGTAAAGCTTCGTTTTACATCCCTAATGACGTTCTCCTCCGATTACGATATGCCAGTGGAATCCGAGAATACCACATAGTGATTTGGACTGCATTTGATTTCAAGTGACTAAGGCGGAAGGGGCATGTCCCGCTTGCTACAAGTTACCCAGACTGTTCAACTCAGGTTAGCATTTTGCCCCATCGAGGTTCACATGGTCAGCTCGATCGCAACACATACATTCGTGTTATTCTGGAGATTGCGGATACAATTTTAGCATTCCTATCGACCGAAAAAAGTTTTCACTGATTTGTCCAACGATACCTATTCAGTCTCGAGTTGCTTCGGCTAAAGTTGCAATAAACTCAGTACACAGGTATTGACTGAACTCGTCAGATTTAATGCCCCCAACGCTTGGTGTTTTAAGCCTCATTGGCTGCATTGCATATGATATTACCCCAAATCAAATATAACATATATGTGATTGTATCCACCGATTTTGTTGCCTCTGTCAGTTGAATATAAGTACGCTTAATCGATTTTGATGACGGCTGCTTATTTATCAGCTGTAAGATAACAAACCCTCAGGTTGTTCATGCACAAATGCCATCACAGATTCCCCATCACCACGCCAATTGTCTGTCAAAGGAGTTCAAGCGGTAAATTTTTGTCATAGATGCATAATCCCCACTGTTTTTCTTTTTTAGTATTCAAAGTGATTGAAGTTTCCTGACTGAAATAGCACTGAAAACGAGTTACTGGAATTCAGGGTACAAAGACGAAGGAATAAGACCGTCGAAGAATCGATTAGCTTATTGAGAGAAGTGGGGGCCATCAGAAAGTTGTGATATGCTCCTGCTCCTAGTCATTATTGTTTCACTGCTTTGGCTCACTACACCATTTCCATGAGATTTAATAGGTCACACATAGCAGCAGCCCTTCTATCATATCCCGATAAAAAGTTGACATAATTCAAGTACAAATCTGAAACATCAAAGGTCATAGAGATATCAACTTTGTATGTGCAACCTTGTCTTAGAGACTGATCTCAGCGAACCAAGTTCTCAGACTAAGCACTTAAAACGAAGCAAAGCTTTTGGTTGAACATGGCTACAACAGTGGCTGAAAACCAGAAAGCATAAAACGTTCACCATAGAAAGTTGATCTGGCTCCTGAAAATAAATTTTGTCATTCACTCAGCACTTCACAGTTCCAACTCCCCGATGTCACGTTACAGGCCCAATAACTGTATCAGTGGCGTGCCAAAAAAATTTAAGAAGAGGGATCCGCAAGATTAAGTGAATTTTCTTGGTTACAATCACTTTAAATTTAATTTAGTTTTAATTATTTTGTTTCAAGTATACTTTCTGAAAAGAGACAAGAGGTTAGTATTAAGCAAGGACTTTGGAGCACTCTTGACTTTACTCGAATCTATGCATGAACGCATTACAAAATATGATACACCTTCAACCGGATTGGTAATCATATAAACGGACAGACCGCGTTTGTGTTCTTAACACATGCAATTGACTTTTGTTCACTAATGCATGTTCGTCTGTTTGTTTGTTTGTTTGTGTGTGTGTGTGTGTAGGAATTCATTCCTTGTTGGTGACCAGAAGAAGGTGCACGCAGTATTATCGCACATTAAATGACCAAAACCGATAGAAATCGGACAATTCAAAACCTCTGATCGAATCGTGGACTTCGATAAACAATACCAATTGAAAAATAAAAGTTAGATTTAGTTAACTCTGGTTCAATATACGTGAAACTCTGCCAATTATCCATTCACACTGTGATGGGATTTTCTCTTCCTTTCATACACACGCACACAATCCACAAAACTTCGAATCAAGAGCTTGTCCGACAGGTTTGTTCCTCATGTACGGACTATATCACGGCAATTATTGTTCAATGACAAAAAGATTCAATTTTTCATTTGGCTGTTGAAGGAGTTTGATTGAGAGAAAAAGGAAAATTTTGGCGGCATTGTGTAACAGACAGACACACACATACGGTATTTCTGCTCCCCAAATCCCACCGTTCAACTGGATTATTTAGTTTCGTTGTATAGGGTGAAGTGAGTTGCATTAAATAATCAGGTTTGAATCTCATGGCACTCAAAATGTGCTTTTGATGTTAAACCGCGTTCACCGAGAACCGAGAAAAAAAAGTACAAAGTGAGTGGCGGGGATGACATCAATGAGAATACAACCTGCATAACAAATTTCTAATTTTAAGCACTCCGCGCTGGTCGATCTGTTTCGCTCAATTGTTCTATCCCTGTGTCTGTCTAATCGGGTTATCTTCGATACACCGTAGCTGTCTGAAGTCAACACCTAGCACATTTTTTAAAACGTATGTATTCAAGCTTTTATTGATTATAAAGTTACATGTCACCATCCAGTAGAAAATGATTCGACTAAAAAAGATTTTACTTAAATGAAATAGACAGTTGCTCACCGTATTTTCTTCGAACATGTGGCTCACAAATAAAGGTGTCGACTCCCCACCCGAAAGTCCACCTTTCGAGTCCCGTGATGACGGATCAACCAGTTGCCACTGCTGTTCTTTCAGTCCCTACAGACACACACAAACAAGTCTATCAGACCCGAAATGAATGAAGCGTGTGGGAAATAGACACATCATTCCATGGAAGAACAATGCAGATTAGCGATGAAAAATAAATTATCAGTGGCGTCATCGACAGCCAAATCTTGAGCGAACTGATCACATGTACTTTCGCAGAGAGACTGGAACAGAATACTTCGGACAGGAAGATTGTTTCTTAAGATGATATTTCCATTTTATGTCGCGTACCGGAAAGGAACGGTCTGTTCCGAGAATTTTTATCATTAGGAAAAGATTTTGACGCAGTTAGACGTCAAATAGACTGTCATTCAATGCCGCAAAAAACAGATGTGCTGTGAAAGTTATTTTTCATTTCCGGAAACAACGCATTTACATATCAAAATTAGTACGAGAAAATGAGGTGCAAGTTAGACAACAAATTTCTGCTATAATAAATACCGAAAACCTATACAGATATACTGAAAAACTTACACCGGATATATATTGATTCTTTTGAATTCCCCCAGAAAAGAATGTTATTTAGCCTAGAGTATCTTTCAGTTTAGGTTGTGTGTATATCTTGTGCAAATCTGCCTATAGATGGAGTTGGCAGATGATACCAGAATGGAAGCTGTCAAAATGAATAGAAATTATGAGAGACAGTAAAGACAGTTGAGTGATGACGAACGAGTAAATTTGGAACTTTTGCACAAAGTTGTGGATTCGCAGAAGGATCTGTTAAATGAATGTTGTATACTTAAACACAATGGAAATATTCGTCATAACCGACAGAGAGCACTGGACAGGTGTTTCTTCCTTTTTGGGGACTCGTCAGTAGTGTGCAGTACGCCTTGTCTGAATGGTTCCGTTCGGAATTCACCCTTACGTGCAATATCCATTTCATCCAATTGACCGCAGGGTTACGAAGCACTAAGCTTTAGTCTCTGTCTCTCGATAGAGCGCAACCGTAGTGCATAAGCAGCACGTCGTTCCGGAACTGAACTCCTGGCAGATTGTCTGAAAGGCGTATGTGTGTGTGTGATCAATGCACCAAGCAACCGGTTGATCAGAATCATCTACTTAGGTTTGTTCGAGTGTTGTCTTCAATGACAGTCATTCAGTTCAATTTGGCCCAACCGCAAAGAGAGGACCATCGTTTAACTGCAATTGAAAGCCTTCCATCAAATCGGGTATACAATACAGTTTCGGATAACTTACGGCAATCAAACCTAGTATTCTGGATCTTTTATTCACATTTACCTCATATTTGCTTGTGAGAAGTAGTGAAGGATAAGTGGTACTAATTTGGATATCACTCAACCCACATCACTACTCATGAGTGTCTGTGAGATAACTGTGCACCGATTCAGTTCGGGGAAAATTAACATCATCCTGTATCAAAAGATAGATCATCGCTAATGGTACTTTCACCCTCGTACTACTACTGTTCTTCACGCAGATAACTTACACTTAATTTGATAATAATTCTTGTCGGCCTAACGACGCGGCGTAGAAGTATTTGAACACAGGCTACTGGTTAATTAGTTAGTTGACCTTCTGCAGAATGTCTGAAACCCAACACCCGGAATTCGCTCATTCAGTCAGCGGATGAAAAAGGTTATGCACACTATGGTGTGATGGACAGGCCGGGACCATCAGAGCGAATCGCTCTGAACTTCCTTCTGAGGAATCTCTCCACACGATCGAGTTCAACGGGTTCAGACCTGGCTACCTGAGAGGCCCCGGAAATTTAATAGTATTAATTACCCCCAACATAATCCTTTTTTACAAGCATAATTTTAATTCTCATGAACATCATTTGTATTAGGACTGCTAAAAATAATACAAGAGCAAAACTCGTGCATTCGATCAACACAAATGAATCGGCCTTGGCAAAGCATCAGAAATCTGCCAGTCGCATTTCTGGACTGAGGCTTATAGGTACAGGATAAAAATAAATCGCATTAGTTCAACCAGTTGCGATATTATGTGATATTATTATAATTCAAAATCTTTGATTTAAGTCCCAGGGATGTAAGAACTGCACTTGGTTTGAAATCTTCAAACTATGGTTAGAAACAATTCTGGCCACTTTGACTGCGAATCGATGAGTACCAGTGCGTGATAATGATCAAGAAGTCGGCGTGTACGCGTTGCCAATGAATGCAGCTTTCCGACCATGGTGCCCAATTCTTCGGTTTTGACATCTGCTTGTGTAAGCATGCTTCGCAGTTCTTAGCGGTTAGACCAATATCTTCATCTAGGCCGGGCCACGAGCACATTTGTCGTGCCAACAACTTCATCTTCTCCACCCTTAAGTGGCCCTTGTGCAGATCTTCTAGCACTGCCTTGCGTAGTGGAGGTGGGATGATCAGTCGATCGTTGCAGCACAGTATTCCATCAGGTTGTGCATTGATTTCTTCACGATGCGCATAAAATGCTGGGAACTTCCGCTTCAGGTCTGGAGGTCATCCTTTTGAAAGGGCTGTTATGATCTCTTCATAGTATCTTTTGGTACATCAGCGCGAATTCTCTTGTGACACCAGGGAAGCAGTAGCAATGAAATGGTACCTCTTAGCCACCGAGAATTTGGACCACCGGGAGAGAAAATCGGCTTGAGGAATTTTTTGCCTGGACGGTGCAATATATCGTAGTCGTAGGCAGCCAGTGCAATGCCTCATCGCTGAATCATCGACGCTGTCGGTTTGGAAATCGACTTCTGTGGACTTAATATGTACTGCATGGCTTGATGATCGGTTACGATCTTTAAACGCAGTCCAAACAAGTATTTGAGTGTCGGACAGCCAGATGTACAGCCAATGTTTCTTTCTGCGTCTGCGAATATCCTCGTTCTGTCGTGTTCAATAGACGAGAGATGCAGACAACTGAACATCCGTCTTGTTCGAGTACGGCACCACTGCCAACATCTGATGCGTTGGTGATCAAAGTTGGATGTTTCGTCGGAGAGAACGAAGCGAGTACTGGTCGGTCAGCTATCATCTGAATGATTTCACGCAGAATTTGTTTACACTCGACAGTTCACTTCCATTCTGTAGTCGACTGAGCAGCGAACAACGGTTGAGCTTTCGTGGCGAAGTTCGGAATGAAACGTGAATAGTATTGGAGACATCCCATGATCGATCTGAGTTGGTTTTGGTCTCTCGGTGATTTGAGTTTAGTCAATGGGCAGGAACGACTCGGATCAGGACGGTAGCCTTTTGCATCCACTGTGAAGCCCAAGAATTCCAATTCTGACGAACTTAACATGCACTCTGAGGTTCGAATCGACACATTATTTTAGACGAAACGTTTTAGTAATTTGAGAAGTCTATCGTCGTGCTCGGCCTTCGTTGCAGCAAACACAATGACGTCATCCTGATATGCTAACACCGAGTCCGTGAATGACTTCGTCAAAAGCCGCCAGGAATATGCCTGAAGATGTGTGGGAACCGAACGGCAGGAAGTTGTATTGATTTAATCCCCACGGTCTGTTGATGGCGGTAAATTGCCAGCAGGCTGGAGCGAGAGAAATCTGGAGGTACGCATCAGCCAAGTCAACCTTCGAGAAGCATGTGCTGCCGTGCAATGCTTTCATGAAATCCATCGGTTACACACTTTCGTAACCGTGGTTTAAGGGTTGACCGGTAATAGCCAAAAATTCATGGTGTTTTGTCGTCACTTTTAATTGTGATCACGTTTGGCGTTGCCCACCCATTGGATGTGGTTCGGGTGATTATGCCGTCGTGCTTCATTCTCTCAAGGGCCTGCAGTACACCATCACGTTGGCCATAGGAGATTACGCGTCGTTTCATGAAAATGGACTCGCCGTCAACTTCCAATTTTGCCTGCTGTACGTTCATGCCTACAGTATTGTTGGAACATTTCACAATCAGGCGGTGTAGACGGATGCGCACATGAGGCGTATTGCTTGTATGGAGCGACAGAATGGTTCAATGCACGAATGGTGGTTAAGCCAAGTATGGATGGACTGCTTTTGGCAATTAAGAAGCGAATGGGAACAAGGCAATTTTCTGTGGAATGCACCATCAGTGAAACCTCACCCAATTACCATTGGGTAATTGGTGTCCACTCACACCAAGGATTCACACAGTTGTCGGACGGATTTCGGCTTGGGGACAAAAATGATAGATTCCGTGATTCCTGTGTCAACAATGAATTGGTGCTTTGCGCCGGACGTAGTGTCACATCTTTGCACAGGAATTGGGTGCATTGGCTTTCGGGTCGTAGAGAGAGCACAAGGCTTGTGTCATTTTTGGCCGTTGGCTGTGCAAGACTGCAACGGGACTGTTTACACACTCTCCGAATACGGCCAGTTTTCCCGCACGCATGACACTTGGCATTTCGGAAGCGGCAATTGGAGCACAGATGGTAATATCCTCATGACAAACAATGATTGACACGTTTGTCGTCTCCAGAAGGGTCTTGCTGCGGCTTCGGTGTACACTTGGCCACATAAGGTCGGGTCGGTCTTGTTTTCTGCTGTTGAAATAGTGTGACTGCGTCGCTGGAAGTCACTTTCATCAGGTCATCATGTTGCTTACACATCTTGCGTGCCTCGGCAAAAGTTAAATCCTTCTTCTCCAGCAACTTCCGTTGGAGAGTCAGATTGTTGATGCCTACTACTAAGCGGTCACATAGTTGTTCCTCCAGACAATCACCATAGTTGCAGCGTCATGCCTGTTTGTTCAGCTGAAGAATAAAATCACGACAGGAGACATGTTCAGCATGAATCAACTAATTGAATTTGGCCCTTTTATATGCTCGGAACTCTGTGGGTAGTAGGTGGTTAGGCAGCAACGATTTGAGGGCTTCGTACGGTAATTTAGCTGTAGCCTCAGGAAGCACCACATTTTCTTCACTAGAGAATAGAGATCGCGACCGCCCGCAGGAAGGAATAAGACTGATTGTTTCTTTTCGCCAACCTTGCGGATGCTGCACCACAGATCGAATCGTTCCACCCATTCCTCGATCTCAGATGGGTTGGCCTGCAGGTTCAGTTGTTCAATAGTTTTGAGTTCCATCACGCAACGCCATTTTGTAATGCTTTTAGTAGTAGTACTACACACTGAACTCGGAATAGGAACCACGCAATACGAATCACGTAATATTAATCAAGGATAAGCACTCACGGACTGGATCACGTAAGCACTGGACCACACTGGCACTTGCACGCAATATCCCACGTAACTGAGACGCGAGGAAAAGGCCACAGAAATGATAGTTCGAAGTTCGTTTATTGGAAGAAATGAGGGCGGTTAAATAATGTGTACAGGCTTCCAGGCTTCCAACAATCGTATTGCAGTATTGCTTGCTTTATTCTGCTTCTGTCAGGACTGCATTGTCCCTGATTGGCTGGTACGATCTACGTGTGGTATGCAGTCAGAAGCAGTGACACGTACGCGCGTTGTTGATGTCACTCTTGAAGTTTGATTAATCGCAGTTGTCTAAAAACTGTAACGCGCCGCTCCAGGGTAGGTGTCATCTCGTAGGCCCGGATCACCGCAGTTTCCATTCCACTTCTTGAATCGTTTCTAGCCCGCCCCCATAAAGCTGACCACTCTCGACCACACAATAATTCTATCAGGGAATCTAAGCGATCGCCGATTTTTACCTGAGTGTCAAAGTTGATTTTGTTTCATACACTGAAATTCATCGCACAGACCGGGAGATGTTTTTAGGAATGCAAGAACTCGCTGAAATGAACTCGTCAAGACAAGAGACAATTAGACCCAACATCAAACAAACAGATCACTTGGGGATGTCGTGACTTATTTAATCGGTGGCCAAGGATAATGGTTGATAGGGCACGTGCACTCACATACTATTTATAGGTAACTGGTTTTTAGGATTCTACATCCTTATTTTACCACTATTTATGGAGCTTTTCTCGTATTCCGTTTTTATTGGTTAACTAAAAGAGTTGACCGAAAGACTAACGGTAGCAATCACAAAAAGAACAACAAATGGGGCACGAAAGTATAAGTTTTGTGTTTGGAAAAAATGAAACTGAACAAAGTGGATCCCTCATTGGAAGCTTGTCTGTCATTCAATTCACCCAAATTCTTATCCCCTCTCCCCTTGAGGTAATTGGATTTCATTCAACCAGGTTGACAGTGACTACACGTCTCATTCTTCGTTCGGTTTTGTCTTATTTCATGCTCCCATATGGCCTCTATCGAGTTCTTCCAAACAACAAGGAAGGGGTGTTATTGCCGGTGTTTAGTCAGCTGATTGTTGATACAGCCAGCACAGGCCGAGTTGATATCAATATGTTTCAATCGATATTACTGACCGAAGTAAGTTCATCAAGGCAGACAGAGATTGACAACAGATGGGAAGGCTGCATTGCGTTAGAACCTTATTATAAACAATATACCGACACAACTGATCATTTAATCCCGGACTTCACAAACAGAACAGAAACAGACGACCCATATGAGCTGATCAGTGTCTTTCACTTTGTGCTATATACTATCTGGCAAAATTCATCTTGACCAAAAAGGAACTGCGAGTGGAACAAACATGAGACCAAACCAGGTCGAAACAGCTGTCCAGTCCTTCTTAGCTTTTCATCTCGCGCCTCATTTACACACCGAATTCATCGGATAGTGTAAAGAATCGTTTGAACCACAAATGCGGATTATTTTGGAGTCAAACGAGTGCTGGATGAGTCACAAAAACAACAACAACAACGAAGCGTGGCTCTCCGCATGCAGTCACACATCTCATCGTAGAGGTCATATTTTTGTTCTCGTTTTCTATTAACAAAATCTCCGTTGTTTTCGGTTAAATACCGTGTTAATCCTTTAGGATGCCATTAGATGAAATGTACCTGTGAAAGCAGGAATAACTTATCCTTTCTGATCTATTCTACACACACGGTCACTTTGAGGTAGGTGAACTATAGCTCAATTTTTCCCACGCCTTGATAAATCCTAACATAATGTATCTATATATCCTAAACTGGAGAATGACTATTTTCCGACACCCTTGTCAGGCTGATGGGAGGATGAAAAACGCACAGATAGATGTTTCAGTTCCATTAATGATTTTCAACATTCCCCCACCTAGCACCGCACCCAAGACAGCACATTCCGCACAACCAAAATGGACAAGTTGATGCCTGCCTGAACTCTATCCGAGTCGGGATGTTCCGATTTCAACAGCAGTTGTGTCCTTTGTCGTTGGCCGTTTAACTCATACATTTCACGAAAAGTCCGTTTTTTGTGGCCGGATGTGACATCCAGTGCGTCGTCACGTTGTTGTGCTTTTTCCGGGAGAACTAACTGATGATAAAACTTGACCAATCAAAATACTGTGCTTGCTTCTTCGTCTTCTCTGCACCAAAGCGTGAACATCGCTCTCTCGAACTGCATACACACACGCACGTTCTAATTCGCGGGTCTCAGCGAAATCATACTTCTGACGTCCCGGGTTGTATCTTGTAGCGTCGTCTCAACAACTCAACATCGGCGTTCGTGGATGATTAATGACACTGTTCAGAGTTGGAGTGCTCAGGTGTTTGTGGGCTTGAATCAGTAATCATGAGATTTGATCGTACGCGCGCTCGACACTGAATCTGTTCTGTTTGTTTGGTTGTTTGGTTGGTCCGGAGAGGTGGGCCGGGGGTGTGGGCGGGGCGGGGC
>UZAN01053917.1:0-16047 GCA_900618425.1 Echinostoma caproni
CCTTCTTCAGAAACAGGGTAGTCAACACATTTAATAAGTCACCACAGGATCCTGTGATAAATGCGCTGAACATATAGAGCGTAAAACAGTTTGCGTGCTTTTAGAGCACTGTTGATCCAACAACAACATTAAACACATCTTGACCAACAACGTACAAATTACTGTTTGAGGAATCACTCAAGGCAAATACTGACGTCGTAGCACATTTCTCGGGAGATATGCGATTACCAATATTACCTATCGGCTTCTCTTATAAGAGATGTTGTTATAACCACAATATATCTCAATACATGCCGGTACAGAGCTGGCTGGTTTGTGGGCTTGTTGGGTTTTCAGGGCCAAGGATGTCGCAACAATTGTAATGTGGGTTGCGGACCTAAAAGCAAATAGGATTATGTACAATTCAACTTACTAACTTATGGGATTATTGGTTTTCTTTCTCTGATTCCTGCAGTGGCAGCTCAGGTTGCAGTTGTGGACACTCCGTTGGAAAATAACTGTGCAATTGCCGATAGATGTTCCGTCTACCTATTCCACGAGGTAGTTTATTCGATGTATGACGAGATTTTCACATATTNTCACATATTGAAAATATTTACGAACAAATACGACGAGTAACATAATGGAGATATATTTTAAATAAACAACACACAAGCGAACAACAAAGTGATTATGGCGGCTTGCCATTGGTACCACTTGGAATCAATTCAAACAAACAGTTACTTCGGAAGAATACCATGTAGATAAATATGATGAATATTGACTGGAAAGCGTTTGCATGTTTTTCTGAATGCTATAAACGTACACTTCTTTCGTGACTCGATGGTTGCTGATGTTCACTAATTTTGTGACTAATTTTTGCTCACAATGGCTTTCGTTATCCATCCAAAAAGGAAACAGAACCAAGGATTGGGTTTGTAAAAACGATATCTTCTGAATCTCCCAAAAGGTTGGAAGTAAGTTGGACTACGCCTTGACTGTTATTCAAGCAACGGAAGTTGGAACCGGACCCTGCAAGCCAAAACGCGAATATAACGCGCAACACTTCGCGTTCCGCTTCGCTAAATTTTCCGCGCATAATTTAGCGAATGCAACGCGAATTTGCAACAGGCACTTTGAGCGCTTTTTTTGTCCCCCACGAAACGAACCACTTTTATCCTTTATTTTCTTTCGCACTCCACAATGTAATCGCATATTTATTATCTAGGCATTTCATACCTCCCACTTAACTGCTGCGCCTATATTTGAATCTGACGGTTTGCTTCTATAAACTCGTCGTTCAACTACTCAAGGCCTATCCCATACCAATATAAACTCTCATATAGAAGACATATAGAAGGTAGTACAATCAATTTATGATACAGGAACATAAAAATGTACATTATCGAGAGTAGCGCTTCATCGAAGTTTGTGAATAAACTTCTTCAATTTCCTGGTACCTTCTTGATCACTGTGTTCACCAAACTGATGACGGTAAATGCCATCTGCGAAATGGAAATTTTAAAGAATATCATTATAAATCAAGAAAATTCTTAAATAAGAAGAAAAAGCACCTCCGAATCTAATAATCGAATTATGTATACCGTATTCTGAATAAAAGATTCACCAGAAAATCGTAATAACTGCCTAAGACATGTTAAGAAAAATAACATAAGAAATAAGTTAGTAAATATAAATGGAGCACTTAACGAATAAATCGTTACGAGATGTAAACATTACAAAATTCAATAGCATTTCCACTTACGCATGATAACGTCTGTTATACGTAATGATGACAGTGCGCGTTTTCCTCGGATGCCATTCCAATTCAACTTTGTACTTAACTGTGGGGTTAACCCGCGTCTGACCAGTAGACGTATAGCCTCCCACATTCTTTCATCCCCATTAGCGACGAGATAATCCACCTGTGACAATAAGGTCCACAGTAAATTACCTTATTCGACAAATGAGTGGCCTCAAAATTGCACAGAAACTGACGAATTTATCGTACTTGTCTTTGTCTTTTATCTCGTCCGACAGCAGATTGAACTCTTCCTCGCTGTGGATGGTTAACGAAATACTTACAGGCGAAATTATCGTCTGCATTGTCGCATGCACCTGAGCGCGGAGTTTGTTATTGATCCGCGTCTATCTTTGGACAAATTGTCTTAATCTATCCAACTTTGTAACTGTAGATTTAGACAAACAAAAATAATTAAATAGTATTCTTTTATGGACCAAACCAAGATCGCGTTCGTGTTGCGGAAATGGCGGTATTGCGCGATCGAAGTGTGTTGTCCTGCAATAATTTTAGAAATTACTGCTAGTTTAACCAAGGTTTCATTTTGGATATCTGTTAATGTCCATTGCAATGATGAAAGAGATTTATTTAATTCAACCATATCGATTAGTGAGCTACTTTAGACGAGCATACGTGATAAATAGCTCACCTCGACGCTTGACAAGGTAAACCCGATGTATTGACGTCAGACCGGATCATCTAAATGATATATAAAACAATTAAAATGAATAAATCCACCGTGTCGGTGGTGTAGAATTTTCTTTTCCGGTCCAGCACTCCGATAATATATTGTTACAGATNTCGAGTGGCATCGGTCAAATCTGCTGTTTACGTAGATCAGAGTCGGCGTATTGTACTGAAGTGAGCCTTTCCTCTCAAATGGTGTCGGCGCTACGTGGACTAAAAAGACCTTCGTATACCTTGTTTCTTCACCTGAACTATCCGGCTTCTCCCACCCGGATCATCTTCTGTCTGGTATCTTGCTTGCTCTAAACGTCAGCCCGGTTCTCTCTAGCTTTTTTATTTCCACTCTTGCTTCAAATACATCTTGTACTTGATGAATCTGTTTTGACGCTCCACAGCCAAAACAGAATCACGATTTTTATTTCAGTTAAGCTTTAGAAACTCCGTTTGAGCATTTCTGCACAAATGGTGTCGGTGCTACTTGGACTAAAATATCCTTCGTACAATTTTTAAAAATATATTATTGAGTTATTTATAATAATAATAATAATAGGTGTATATTTCACGGAGCCCGTGAGACATGCACAAGGCATGATCCAATTATCAGAGCGAGCATATGTACAATAACAGTGTAAGTACGTAGGTTGACAATAAAAATGGTGGGGATCGGAACGAAAACACAGCGTGAAAGGAACACAAACCGGACAAGGTCACCGACGAATTTATGGAAGATGGGGGATGCATTGAAAATGCATGTCACTAGATCTGGAAGTAATGGTAAAACTGGTCTCGGAAGGATTCGACGTACGACAACAGTGCGGGGAAATACGGAGAGGCGGCCTGTGGAACGAATTCTGCCTGATGATGGAGGCATGAGGACAGGAATAGAAAGGAAGGAATACAGCCAGAATAATACGTCGGTAAAAGAACATGTTTCACTCTATGCTGCAATACAACTCGTTTCTGGAGACGAGTTCAATTGGGTTCGGGGCTTCAATCGATCAAGCAGTGATTTTGATTATTTAGATTATTTANATAGCACCGACACCATTGAGCGAAAATGCTCAAACGGGGTCCTTTACCTTAACTGAAATATAAATGGTGATTGTGATTTAGCTATGAAGCATCAAAACAGATTCATCGGGGACAAGAAATGTAGGAAGCAACAGTGAAAATAGAAATGCTATAGAGAACATGGCTGAAGGTTTAGAGATATTCAGCAAGCAAGATACCGGAGAGAGGAGGATCAGTTGGGACAGGCGGGATAGTTCAAGTGAAAAAACCAAGGTATGCGAAGGAGATTATAGTCCACGTAGCACCGACACCATTTCAGCGGAAATGATGAAACGGGGTTCCTTAATCTTAACGGAGATTAAAGTAACGATTCTGATTTGGCTGTAAAGCATCAAAACAGATTCATCGAGGACAGGAGGTGTAGGAAGCAACAGTGCAAATAGAAAAGCTAGAGACAACCTGATTGAAGTTTTAAGGTATTCAGCAGGCAAGATACGAGACAGAGTAGGATCAAGTGGGAAAAGCAGTATAATTCAAGTGAAGAAACCAAGGTTTACGAAGGATATTGTAGTGAAATTATTACCGACACCATTTGAGCGGAACTGCTCAAATGGGGTTCGTAAATCTTATACTTGTATACGTTTTTGTTCAGCTGTGATATCTAAATGTTAACAATAATTGAACATCATGAATAAAAGGATCATATCTTTACTTTAGAAACGTATGTAAGATGGAATAGAACACGAAGCCTTTTTTGTATTTCATAGCAGGAATTTACTGTTGACATCCGTCTTCAAAACGTTTTCTTCTTTACTCGGTTGATTGCAACGGAAAATCAACAAATCGGAAGACGGAATGCACACTTCATAAAAGTTCGAATTGATCTCCAATCTTCTAACCGTCAGCTCGTCTCCTTAGTCTGCAGTGACAAAGAGCGATCGTTCATTTACCATTATGGCGTTATCCGGCTCTTTTGTGGACAAATCAAATGGGAAGCCTAAATAATACATTAGTAAAACTGATATTCTGATATTCTTCTATTAATGGGAATTCGACTGGTAATAGTGCAATGGTTGTCATCAACCAGCTCCAGTGCTGATGATGTGGGGTCGATGGCCCGCTCACATAATCGTCAACATATCTGCCAGGCAGACATGGTCGGTGATTGTACCATTCGTCGCAGTTGCCCCTTGTAAGACTCAAAAGGGAACGCTGAATAATTATCCAGCGATCCCCTCAGTTTCACGTCGTCCACCAAATGACTCAGACAATGCATATTGTAGACCAGTTCATCCTCACCATACAATGCTGCAAACCGGTTTATCAGACGGCTTATCATATCTTGAACAAATTCGGTGTGGGACGTACAAACTCCCGGATGGCACAGTATGTACATACAGATTAAAAATTTCAGTGTTCATAATTTTTATCATCCAGGGTGCCACGCAGCACTACAGGTCCAAGATACAATAAATATTGTCTGAATTCCGAAGCCTTCCATCTTTCGAAGTCATTAAAGCCTCGACATTTACGTTGAAAGTCGGCTGGTAGACAACTTCGAACTTAGTCCAGGCGATCAGTTATCTGCTTTAGTTACATAGCACTTATTCTGACTCTGTTATTCGTTGGGCCCATCCTCCAGAGATTCAGCAAACGTTTCCAAAATCCGAGGCATAAAAGATGCATGTATTCCAGAGGGAAGACAGTCACCATGTCCATTGGTAGAAGTTCCAATGGAGATTCACCAACATGGTGAGCCTCATCCCGCCTCGAACGGAAATCTTGACCAATTCTCCGTTCGTTCTCCCACATTGGAAATATAACTTCGGTGCCATTATGGACACCCGTGGCTGTGCATCGCTCACACGAAATATATCCGCTGTGGCGCTTAGTTTGACGCGCCAACGCTCGCGCCGGTGCATCGCAAATGATGCAGTCTACAGTATTGAATACGATGATTCCGGTGGAGCCCAAACGGATGCCATCGGCAGGAGCAGTTCGCAGTTCGTTCACTAGAGGTTATTAAAGGTCCATAACATTACGCGGTCTGCTGTACCCGCAGTAAACACTGATGACGAACACAGCTATTTGAGGTTTTCTCATCCTTCCTAATATGGACCGTAGTTGCAAACGTGAACATCGGAATACAGTGAATCCGCCAATGGCTAACTGCATTTGTAATATGCTGCCAGTGTACAAGCATCGATCAAACAATGCTCGCTCAAGAGTCTCTCGCAAGACAAAATGGACATATTCACCACCCTACATGTGAATGACGTTCGGATGATGGGGAGTTTGTAACAGGGTACGGTAGTCCCTGGGTAACGTAGAATGGTGTTCCCGCAGCTAGTGTAACATCCTGTTGGTAGCATGCGCTGTTAAATTGCATTTTAAAGCTACCAGTCGACATGTCTTCAGAATAGTTCGACCATTACTTTTGTATTCATGCGTAACAACTATGAAAAATAAATGACAGAATTTTCGAGCATGTACATGTTTCAGAACAATCATTGATGTCATCGATATGAGTGGACGGACGGGCATAAAGATCTGTGTATACTAACACTAGAAAACAGATTGGCAAATTTACTTGTTTGATGTTCATTTCCATTAGCAGATGTTGATGATACTTCACTTAGACTACTGTTACAATTCATTTCTTCACGTGTAACAAAGTGAGTTGCTTAAATCTAATAAAACGTTAAAATTACATTTTTCCGAAATTTTGTCATTGGAATGACTCTCGTTTTCCTTATCAGGTTCTTCGGGAGTCAGGGTTAAAACTGATCTATTTGAAAATGGACGCATTTTGCGATAAACAGCGTATCTGCTTGTACCGCGGGGAGTGGCTCCAGAAGCAGCGAATAACGGGAAGCGAACAAATATATCGGACAACCAAACTGCACGCAGAAAACATGATTCAATTAAAAAGAAAGGAAAATTTAGTTCATAAAGTGAAAGGTGAAGAAAAGAATATACCACTAATGAAATAATTATAATTTACCATATAAATCTGCACAACCGAAATGGGGAATGTCTTGAAATCTTGGAATATTTCACGGGTTCGAGGCCAACTCAAGGGTCCCGGATCTTGATTTGTCGGTTTTCGATTGATGGGTAATGCCCACTGACGAGAATTTGAGAGCACGGCCCGCTAGTGAGGGGGACTCAATGGGGATTCAGTTAATTGAAAGGAAGAACCTGAAAGGGAAGAGGGGAGGGGTGCAGTTTCTGCTTGCAGTGCATAGATATGCACATCTAGATAGTGAACACATTTTTATATGCACGTAAGTAAAATTAACATAATGCACGCCTAGAGGCATGGAGGAAACTTATGACACTTATTTTCAAAAGGTTTTTCTTTCTTATATACGTTTCCGTTTTTGTTTTGCTATCTTTTTTTGGTTTGTTTTTGTATGCACAAAAATACACATCATCAACAAAAATTATGACTCAATGCAGTTGGGATAGATGCATTTAAAACGAGAGCGCGGTTAATGCAGAGATAGATGAACAGATCGAGAGGGAGTTGGTGGCAGCGTGTTTAAGACCAAGAAGCATGTCAACTTTGTGTTTGCACATGCTCTTTAAAGACTCATCAACAACCTCCTGCAGGAGGCTGTTCCATAATTGAATGACTCTTTGGGTAAAGAACCAGTGACGAACTCGGTCGCGGGGCCAAGGCTTAAACAGCTTTTTGCTGTGACCACGAAAAGTATCTAAGATACATAGGGTGAAAAACTAGTTGGCCGTGTCCGTGGAGATTAAATGGTAAAGAAGAAAAAGGTCTGCTCTTATGCGGCGGGTGTCTAGGGGCTTAAGGTTCAGTGTGGTGAGACGGATTGGGTAAGGGACATGGAAGAAACCTGAGACTAGTTTTTGGCTGCTCATTGAACTCGTTCGATGGAGTTACGATCACCCACAAGCCTGGAGCACGCAATTTGGGCTCCGTATTCTAATAGCGGTCTTACGCGCAATATAAGAGTTGAAAGCCTTCTTTATCAACAAGAGGGAAGGAGCGCTTGATAAAGTTGAGTGTCCCAAAAGCCTTTTTCAAGCATTTTGGTGTTGGCAAGTAAAAGATACCGAGTTAGATAACCGGAAGCCAAGGATGGTTCTGGTTGACAGTCTGAAGTCGGGATGTGTTGCACACATTGAAAGTGTGCGCGCAGCCCCTGACAACGTACATACTTCCACATTTGTCATCATTCATTGATAGGCTCCAGTCTGATGACCACGTTCTGGTGATATCCATGGCTGCCTGCACTGCAGATGTGTCACTCCCCCAGATTGTGATATCGTCTGCATAGATAACAATGTGAACTGCGAATTTGTTTGGGGGATCATTTATGCAAACGACAAAAACGAGTGGACCTAGAATGGATCCCGGAGAACACCCACTCTCATCAAGGAAGAGTTGCAGAATGAGATTCTCGCTGTAACGGAGAAGGAGCGCGCGGATAAAAAGCTACCTAGAAGATTAAGGAGCCTGCTGCTAATACCATTCAGTTCTAGCTTGTGCATTAGTGGACAATGTGGTACTCCATCAAAGGCTTGGACAAAATCTATGAAGATTTCGTGTGGGATTTTACTATCATAGGCGTGGGCTAGACTTTCCATGACATACAGTATATTGGTGATGCATGATCTGCCGGGAACGAAGCCGTGATAATAAAGAGAAAGAAGGTTGTTTTCCTTCAGGTCTTCTTAGAAGACGTTTAAAACTTTTGCTGGGGACGCTCGTTAGACTTATAAGTCTGTTGCTGCTGGCGTGATGCCGGTGTTCCTTTTTGTAGATCGGTGATATGATTGCCTTTTCCCAGGCATCAAAGAATTCACCTTAATATTGCCAATTTTGAAACAGCCGCCCGTAAGATGGGGCTACTTCAGCTGCTGTCTCATTGGGTGTTCTGGTATGGACCTCGTCTAAGCCCATTGAGCTATAAGAGGTTAGTGACTTTAGAAGTTTCAGTACTTCTTCGGTCTGAACCATAAAGTGCTCAATGAGGGCAGTACCTTAGGCTGTAAAGAAGGAAAGAAACTCTGAGGTACAAAGTTGAAAATATCTTAGAAGTGAGTTCGGAAGGTGTCCGCTACCTCTTCAGGTGAGGTAATTGGGAAGCCGTCAGGAAGTTTTAAGGCTAGAGTAGACGAACTGGGTTGCCTTTTATGGCGAAGAAGTTTGAAGAGGCAGGAGGGGTTTCTTTTTGCTCTGACCAAGATATCTTTTTGTTGTCGGTTGAATAATTCTCTAATCTTGCTATTGCATAGGTTCCGGATAAGTTTGAATTTATCCGCGTCATTATCTAATTTTGTGAGTTTGTACGTTGCAAAGAAAACATGCCGTTCGTTCAGAAGCCGACGTATTGAACGTGGAAAAGGAGGGCGGATTTTGGTTGGGGTAAATGTCTTGGAATTGAACAAGCAATCGCCTATTCGGAGTACGTTCTCAATTTGGTCATTGAGTCCGTCTGTTTCTGAAGATAGGTAAACAGAAGTCAGAAATGCTGCCAAGTAATCTCTTAGAGCAGCGAGGTTGGTTCGCTTGAAGGACCGCAAGGCTCTTGATGCTGACTTATAAGATGGCTAATGAACGATGAAGTCAAAGCTCAGGAGAGAGTGGTCACTGTTGCCAAGTGGGCAGAGAGTGTAGACCTCATCGCTTTGGTGACCATAGTTTGTTATCACCAAATGGATTAGATAAGGGACTAACCCGGGTGAAATCTGGTAGGACAGCATACATGTTGGTGCCATGATCTCTCAGTAATAACGTCTAGAAGGGGCTGACCAAAGATGTCACTGGAGCTAGTCATAGCCAAGTCAATGGCCGGAGTGTTAAAGTCGCCGGTTATAAGGTGTGTATACGATCAGCAAGATCGAAGATAGCGAATTTGGTTTAGAAGGGCCTGTGTCTGTGTCTTGTCGCTGGTTGGGGAACGAAAGATGACACCTAATAACAAGGAATCTCCGTTGGTGAGAGATATTTTTGCCAATAGAGTCTCTATCATGGGGATGGTATCTTGGGGTACTAAGACGGCTGGAGGAAGGGACTGGCTCAGGTAGATAGCTTCACCACCGGCGCGGCCTCGGTTTGAGTCGCTCCTCAAAAGTGTATAGCCATCTATTTTGACTTCGCCGTCTAAGATATCTGGTGTAAGCCATGTCTCCATTAGAGTTGGAATACGTGGCTGAAGATCTTCAATCTTTTGTCTCAATCAAGTACCTTGATAAGCAGTTGGTATGCATGCATTTTAACACACTTGTTTACCAGAAATTTTAAGGGACATAAGTGGGAATATGTGACTGAAGATCTTTTATCTTGTCTGAGTTGCAGTACCCTGTTACCAAGGCTTGAACAGTTGATGTACATGCGTTTCAGCACTTGTTCACTAGCAATTTCAAGAGTTCCAGGATAAAAGGGGCGTCTTGAGTCCGGGTTTCCATTGGAGTCACGTTTTAAGGCGGCTCCTTTTCCTTACTCCTTGTTTGAGGTTTTGGCTCCGGCGCACGTTTCGGCTTCCTGCGGTCCGAGTACGCGGGAATTCCTGGGATTTTTGCCAGCTTTATCTGCTTCACCCGAGGAGTGTGAGGCGCTAGCTGTTCTGGGGGTCGGGGCACCTTGCCTGCTTTGGGACAAGGGGTCGCAGCGGCTTGTCGGTGATTTGTGAGTTTTGAGGACATCAGTCGGATGATTGTCGGAGCCAGTGGTTTGGGTTTTTGTAGAGGAATGGCAGGTTCTCTAAGAATAGTGGAAAATTCGGGTTTTTGTTTAGGGGTGAAGACGCTGTTAAGGGGTATTTGCCCGTAGAGAAGGAGCAGCTTGATGAATGGGAAGCAATAGTTTACTCCATATGATTGCCCTTTACGCCGGCTGCAACTTCTCCTGTTTAGTGCACCTCCTGCTTACAAACTTTTCACGACTTTGCTTGCTGTTTATGTAAACGGGTTTTGTTTGCTCATTATTCAGCCTAGAAAACGGTTTAGGGAGCTCCTGTTGGTGGGAGAGTAGGCTCATCTTTCTTACCACTGCTGAAGCTTGTATTCGAGGAGCTGCAGGCTAGAGGGACAAAGAATATGTCAAAAATGGGTCTAGAGAAGGTCAAATGGTCAGCAGGGATAGAAAAGCGCGTGACGTTTACTACAGTCTTCTTTAAAAGTTAACTGTCTCATTGCCATCCCTTAGGAGAAGATGGTGGCAGCCTTGCGTGAATGGGTTTGTCTGGTGCCACTTTCTTCATCAGTTTGTCATGGGACTGGAGTTTCTGTATTTGTGTAATACAGTCCGTAACCACTGATGAGTGCTTAAACCCCAAAACGGGTTCAGGCACTCTTTTCTTATTTTTTGAGACTAGTCATATGGAGCTACAGTGGTCAGGTATTTTTGGAGGGGGTGAGGTTTCCAAGAAGGGATTTTGCCTTCTGGGCAGGGGTCTGGTCCTTAGAAGAACAACCTCATAAAATCACCCTCCTTGTTCAAGCTTCTTCGATAGTCAGCTTCTTGGCTGTGTCTAAAATATCTTATTTGGATATCTTAATCGCTTACGGGGCGGCCTTGGTTGTTTGGAGCTCATTCCGAATTAGCAACCTAAGCTCCGAGAGCTGTTGTTCGAGCTGTGAAATGTGAGCCTTCATTTCTGCTATCTCCTTCGCTCGTGAATTTGTTGCTCGTTCTTGTGCAAAGGAAGAGTCTTCTATTATGGAATCGTTTATACACATTCTAAAGGTGTCAGTGTCTATGTCTGAGGGACAATACCGCATGGGGAGAGTATTGTTACCCGAGTCTTCAGAGCTACGTTGGCTATGAAGCAGAGATGATGGCATGGGTAAGGAGATGAAACTTGCAGTTCAAAAAGAAATAGGTTTGTCAAAATAACACGAACATTGGGGGAACACTTTCTAGTTATTTTAAATGCGAGAAACAGATTTCTAAGTTCCCTTTTACGGAATGAATAGAGCAAATGTGTAAAGGTGCACAAAAGCGAATGATTTACCACAAAGTATATGTCTAAAAACTTCTCAAGGATAGCACGTCAAAAATTTCAACTTGGCGCCAATTCACCGTAAGGTAGGCTTTGGAAGAACCCTGAAAGTCGGAGTAATATTAGAGCGGAAAAACTCTCTGGTGTGTTGGCAGGGGAAGGTAAATCTAATCAGTGCAAGGAAAGCGTGCGATGCAGAGCTCGCCGTGGAGATTTGTGCCGGTGTGGTCTTTTCGAGCTTACTAGAAGGACGATAATAGTTAAAGCAAATGTCTAAGTTGCTATATCTAATTAAGAAACTACCCTGGGAGACAGATGTCGCCAAATAATGGCGGGAAATGCTGAATCTCGACGGGACACTTGATTGCGTCCGTTGGAGAATGGTCCTTAAGTAAGAAGGAAAAGCATAACGGTAGCTTGACTACCTAACCGAGAGGCTAATTCGCGACTTTATATTTGAACCCTCATGGTTCTGATAAGTATGCCGTGTTTATTTAACCACGTCCTGATAATCCTCAATTACACATGACTGGTTGGAAACTGAACCCGTCCTGTTGCTAACCACCAGTGTAAGGTGAAGGTGCTTCTGCTAGGGGATTTGATGATTACGGCCAGCTTGAACATTTCTAACGCAAAAAACAGTAGCAAGAAAAGAAAACTGTCGTTGCGAAACTGTCGGTTGAAGAACCGCTACACTTCGGATCATATAGGTTTTATTGAGAATGTGCAAATTTTGGAGCGAACTTTGAGCACAAAGTGCAAATTCTGGACCTTTCTGGGAGCACAAGGTGCAACGTTGTGTTAATAGGGGAGCTGGCAGAGCTAAGGAGCGTACATTCTTTAAAGAAGGAGCTCAAAAAGTGTTGGTTGAAATTATTTTACGAAGTAGACCCATTGGTCAAGGTCTGTAAACAGTGGTAGGTTTTTTCGGTTACTAATCACCCCAAAAAGGGTACGCTTCCAAATGTGATGTCTCGCCTGAACAACGAGAGAATATATTTTTTCCTGTCTCTTCCCTTGAAGACACAGAAACGACCGAGACGAACAGAAAAATAAAGAACCACAATGTAGAGCACTAGCAGTGATAGGGGCCAACACGTGGCTTACTACTGAGGGAACTCTAGACGCTCGATTGGTCGTGGCCATTGTATTTCATGCTGAATTGCTTGAAAATCCTTCCAAACCCATAATGATTTATGGTGAAATAACTTTATCTGTGTTGCTCTTATATTGACGTTTCTCGATCACAAACACCATACATCATTATTTATCTGTTAATTCGATGCCCGGCACATTTGAATTTTGCGTGGTCAGAGAACGTGAGCGACTGTTTGTCTCTCTCTGGACACCTTATTTGGCTCGCTTGCTTGAGTGCTCTCGGCCGCATATTTGAGGTTTGCTTTATTGTACATTCTGTAATAGATTTGTTAATTCAGTACCCTAGAACATTGCGGATCAATTGCGTTTCTAATTCGGGATTCGTATCGGTTCGGCTACGCTGCACTCAAGTGCGAATTGGTTGACGTACAGCCATCTCCTATCCTGTGCAAACTGACTGACCACATATTTCTGCCTTTTAGAAAAATTGCACATCGAAGTGTTGGAAGCCAGGGCATATCACCAACAACACACAAATCTGGACGTTCGATTGGCAAGAGCCATAATTCGTCCTGTGAGAACTGAACTGAACTGACTGACTGACTGACAGCGTCCTAGGCTGAACTTATGAACACATTTCTTTGGCAATAGGTTAGTGGAAAACTGGAATAAGCTACCGCCGGAACGTTGCCGGTTCTAGTGGTTTCGTTTGGGTCATTGATCGTTTTGGTCAAACCGCGCGGTTCGAAGTTCGGAGCGAGAAGGATCAATTCGCTTTAGGTGGATCATCCTGATCAGCAGCGAACTTCAATGAGAGAATCGCTGTAATGAAGTCAACCCTTGCAGGCAACTATTTCAAATTAGGATAAATCTGGAGTCTTACCGAAAGGATTATGGACGATGTATGTACATTTAAGGTCTTCACAGGATTGAGGTGGATTAACGGTGGGCCAAGGAGTTATTTATGCAGTTTGTGACGATCTGTTAAAGGTAAGCCATTTCCATACGTTTTGTTTTCGTCCTGCTGGCCAGCTACCCAACAGGCTTTTCTATTCCATTCGCTAGAGGTTATTACTCATTAGGTCACTTCTCACTCTACTTCATCCAACCTTTTTCCACTGCACTCCTACAAAGTGGTGAGAATGGCTAGACATAGCTCTATAAGATCACCCTCGTGTCCCAGCGGGAGGTGCAGGAAGTGCTCCAAAGCCGTAAAACATGGTACCTTCTGCGACACCTGCGACCGGTGGTTTCATCGTGCTTGCAGTAAGCTTACCGACTGTACCTAGATAACGCGGGGCTTAAAAGGGTTTGTTGTGACTGTTCACAACTAATTATACATAGCCGCACTTCATTGCAACAGCAAATCGATGACGACAACACAACTGATCAGAAGACAGTCGTAGAGCTAAAGAAATGCCAACCGACAAAAATCCTCGATTTCGAGGCAGTTAGCTCAAGTCTGGAAGCGCTTGAGGCTAACATGAGGTCAGAACTCCGGCGACTCCAATCANTAAGTATAAAACTTGTGGGAATACAAAAACCGATAGCGAGGTTAAATTTTGAACGTACCGCGTCTCAAGGTCAGTTCAAGTCCTTCCCTTGTCCTTACCTTGTAGTGTGTTACCAATTGGATTATATTGTCTCAAATCGTCTTTTACCTCCACGTTACAGTGTTCCTAACTGATGAAGAGACAATCATAGAGCTAAGAAAATGCCAACCGACAAAAATCCTCGATTTGGAGGCAGTTAGCTCAAGTCTGGAAGCGCTTGAGGTTAACATGAGGTCAGAACTCCGGCGACTCCAATCAGACATTAATGCTAGGACAGCCGGTTTGTCCGAGATCAGGAAGGAGGTGACCAGCATGGCTTCCCAGATTAAAACTCTGGGCCACGAAGCGGGCATCGCAATAGGCAGGCCGAGAAATATTGCCATCAAAGGAATGGATGAGCCTCTCTGCAACAGTGTCAGACTGAGAGAAAGGGATCTGAGACATCCTGTCTCCAACCTACTTGGACATGTGGGAATCCCGGCCCACGCACTAATCAAAAGGGTTTTCAGGCTTGGGAAATGGTTTAACGCACAGGTAAGCATAGCGTGTTTCCCAAGGCCAGTTCTCGTAGAATTTGGCAACCAGAGATTCCGGGATGCATTCCTGGCGGCGACGGGTAAATTAAAGAGTCTGACGAATGGGAAGGTAAACGTCGAACCGGATAACGCATCTATGTATGCAGGATTTCGCCGGCAGGCATCACCAACTAACACGACATACTGCGATTCCCGGGGTAACTCACCGCAGATAGAGCTCAGTAGATAGCAGCATCAGTCACCGTCAAGCGCTGCTCAACGTACCACATCCACTCCCAGGTCCAGCTCAACTACAACAACACTATCACCCACAGGACACAGACATAATGAGGAAGGCCAAGAGCCCACGCTAGTAGGACGGATGACAATGGTCCCAGATAATCGTAAGAACAGGCCGGACGATGTTGTGCCTACTCAGTTGGAGACTGGTAAGGAATTGTTGGTTACGGTTGCTCGAAGATGTTGACGTCATTCCCTCTGCGGTGCCTCAGAGACTGAGGGCCAAGAGTATGCCGGCGACAAAAAAGGACGAGGGCTCTCGGGCAGTTTGCCCGAGTACGCACTAGACTCTAGTGACACCAAGACTAGAAGGGCCTTGGGCTGGGGGGTTATCGGAATTCTACACGAACGCCTGCAGCCTAGGCAACAAATGGAGAGAATTAAGGGCTGTAACCGTAGGACAAGACTGTATTGTGATAGCCGAGACATGGTTACACGAGGCCATCATAACGGAGAGCCTGCAACTCACCGGGTACTGCGCGTACAGGTCAGACAGGGAAGATGGTAGGGGTGGAGGTGGCATATTGCTCCTTGTTTTGGACACTCTAGATCAGGCCGAGTGCGATCACATGTCCACGCCAAATATCCAGGCGCGCTCATGCACCATAAAATCCCCGAATTGTATAGTGACTGTATTAGGAATCTACAGGGCACCACTCTCAGATGAGGAGGATAGCCAACTGTGCGACTATCTGACCAGAGTAAGCAACCATGCGGAGCGTTTGGTTATCATGGGAGACTTCAACTCTTCGGAGGTTAACTGGGAAAGCCTGTGGGCCCCTCTCTCTGGTTTTGGTAGAAAAGTAGTGGACTTGATGACAGTGCTACCCCTGGTGCAGCACATCAATCAACCCACTAAATGGCGGGAGGGGTAAAGGCCTAGCATGTCGGACCTAGTTCTGTCCAAGATGCCGCAGGATGTGGAACAGCTCGGGGTTTCTGCTCCCATCGGGCGAAGTGACCATGGATTCAAAGATGGAACAAATGCAATTCCTGTGATCAAAGACATTCGCGGCTATCCTGTAGATTTCGAAATGCCAAGTGTCACAATTGCGGTAAGCTTGGCCATATCCAATCTGTCTGTAAAAGCGCAATATCATGTCTTACCAAACGTACGACTATCC
>UZAN01053918.1:0-11561 GCA_900618425.1 Echinostoma caproni
GGCCGATGCAGTGAGAGAGTTCATCGGGAAGAAATTCACTGATGTTCTGGCAACTGAAGGTCCCAAGCGCTAGCTTACAGGAGTTACGACTACACTCAAGAAACTGACGGAGGAGGTTGATGCCATCCAAACAGATTAGTTCAAAAAACCATCAGAAGGTTTCGTGTGCAAAGAGTCAGAAGGCTGGCTGAAGCATTTCCCTCGAAGGATAGTGTGAATAGCCTGTGAATGAACCGTGGATTTTTTCACATCATTGTCCCTGTAGGAGACCATTGCCAAAACGGTCGATTGTCCTTCTGTCCTAACTCATTTGGAGATTTAGGCTCAGAAAGAGCTCTGTTTACTTGATGCATATGCTGCTGTTTCTTTGATGAAGTCCCAATCAGCTGAGTCAACAGGAGTCTGTGATACAGCAGTGAAGACGGTTGGTGAACACAGCCCGCAGTTAGACAGTGCAGCAAACCGGATTATCCCTATTGGGAACACGACGGCCAAACAAAATTCCGTCAGGTTGCTGGACAAAATGATGAGCAAGTCAGGCATGCAGGCGAAACGGGAACCAAATGTACTTCTGAAAGTGTCGGAAGTAAAGTACAAGCAACATGTCGAAGGTGATATCAGCCATCGTGGCTCAAGAAATTTACCCCTCAAATAAAACAATCGGAACCACATTCAGAAGATAAACGATGACAGGTGTTTGTATCAAGGTGAACATAATGGATGGGGCGTGACAATAGCAGTGTACCAAAGAGTGGTCACAAATTAACCCCCTAGCCATATAAAAAAGGATGAAGTCACAAGTCCTGACTTAGTGGGAGACTATCGATTGAAGTTAACAGGTTGCCATCTGTATCTCCCTTCGTTGCTATCGGGCCAAATGAACTGATTATCACTGAAGAAAACACTTGACCAAACACAAATTGGCAATTTGGTTCAGTAATGGCATGAGCTGATTAGCACAGTGGTAACACACGCCTTCCGTTCGATGGGTCCGGAGTTAAAATCCCGGACGGGACGGTGGATATGCACTACTAATGAGCTCTTTTAAGAGCGAAACTCGAGTTTAGTACTTCCGAGTGTATGGTAGAATCGATGAACGGAGGATTGTGCGTGAAGGTAAAGTCCGAAGGATAGTCGATCACATCAATCAAAATAGCAAGTTGTCAAACGGAGACAGACGGATTCGAGTTCTCCAAGGAAAGATGTCAGTGCTCACTGCATTCAGAGTTCACTTTCACCAGGATAGGACTGTTGCGAGGCCGTTCTCACATGTGTGCGTAGTTTGCACGCACCAGGAAGCGGTTGTTAAATTCCCACGGACTTCGCCATTGGATTGGGATTCACTTTCGTAACTACATAAAATGCGCATCTGCCGTCGGACAGTTCCAGTAATTATCCCGTATGTCTGTGGAAATTCTGAAGACTTAATTCTAATAGGATATTTTGTTGTGTGTATGCCAGTTTGTCAAAAACCGTACCGTTGTTCGTAATAAATAACTCTCCTCGTTTGGCACTGTCTTGTGGATTTATAACACTAGGCTGTGATGTAGGTTGTTCCGTAATTGCGATCCCGAGCGACTTGCACAACATTCAAAACGTTCTATCCACAAGTATCCGTGACTTCTCATCAGCTATGCCAAGAGCTGTGGTTTTTCAAAATGATCTCTGTCGACCTTGTGTTGCGCAGTTATATGGGTCTTGATTTCCAACCCGGATTTTCACAGTTCAATCCCCACTGGGGAAGAAAACAGCCATTGAAAAGACGAAATACCTGTCCAGTGCTGTTTGTCTGTGCTAAAACTAAGTTACTCCGAATTTTAATGGGTTTCACTGTATTACCTGTCCTGGATGGAGGAGTATCAATCGTATCGTCAAGTAGATGGATCGCACAACTTCCGCTGACCAAATCCACGATTACCGATGGTCCGATCAATTATGTTGCGTGAAGCTAATTTTCATTTCCGCATAAAATCTACGAAAATAAATAATTCTTCCTGAGTATTCATACTACTTATTCATATTTATAACCTAATTAAAGTTCAAATTCTGTGGCATTTTGCCTACGTGCTTATTGGGTTTCAGATTTCAAAAAGCACCCTTGCCGAATTTATGTGACTACTCAGCTCACCACTTGTGTTGCGGTAATCCAACTCACCTAAACAAACTTTCTCGTTTGCCTTATCAAATTAATTTGTTTTATCCCGTATAATTTGTTGTACGTAGGCTGGGATCGAGTGCACGAAAATAGGTCGATAAGCAACTCATTGTCGGACATGGCGTATATCTCTATCATAATTCGATTTGGAGAAGCTGCTGCCAGATGTGCTTGTATACCTTCAAATATATGCCGCGATTCCCATGGGTTCTCTAATTAATATTTACAAGATTTATGGACGGTGCTACTATAAGATCCCTCATGACATATGTGAATTAGCAATGATGGAAAGTAACAAAACGGTTTCTTGTTCCTTCCCACTTTGGTTGAACGAAACATTTCTCCACCTATATAATACCATTAGCACGATACAACAATTCGTCAGTAACATCCATTCCGAATTCACTCACTACATCACCTGGTATTTTTCTTTTAATAAAAAGTGAATCATATCACTTTTCTATTTGGTTATTTTACTTGAACCACTATTTGAATACCCAAAATGGGTACTGTTTTACACTCAGAAGTGAAACATCTTTACTAAACTTTCTCACGCGGTGTCTTTTGTACAACACTGTCTTTTAATCGAGAGTTATTTGTTTCCTCAGTGAGCTCTTCCGTGCTCTTCGTTTCTTTTTATCAGGCTACAAGAAAGCAAATGAAATGGCAAAAGCGTACGCGAGGACTGAAGGAATTGGTATGTCTGCCAAACCAGCCGATCATTGCTTCTTCCGCCGCCTGGGTGGACTGGTAGTGCAAACTCGTCGCAAACTGGAGCGTGAAAATGGTTTAATGTAAGTCAGGTTCCCTCAAACGCAATGCCGCCGAAACAGTGGAGCAAACTAATCAACTAAGCAACTAAACTAATCGATCCCCATACTTCCTAGGATATAGAAAACTTTCGTATGCCTCGAATGAGAATAATTTTGGTATCATCGTTCAAGAAGATCTTTAAGCTGTTCCAGGGCGTCGTCCGCAGCTGAAAGACGTGTTTTACTAAAGCGAATCTTCGGTAAATTCGAACCTATGGTGTTCCCACGTGTCGTCAGCCTACACTAGACACCACATAGAGTAACGCCATTTAAGCATGGAATCCACAGCTGCAACGTGATTGTAATATTTTGAACGTCCACAAAGAATGGTCCCCGAGATGGTCAAGAAACTGCATTCCAGGACTTAGGTGAAAAGACTGGAATGATTTGATTTGTACTCCACCCGGTATGACCGAATTTGAGGGGACTTCATATTGGTTTATTAAGTAATGAAAAACTCTGACTACCCATGTCGTTCACTGCTCGCCTAACTCGCCTCAGGAGTCACTCATTCAAATTAGTACTCGAAAGATGTCGAATAGAGTGCCGGCGTCATTCATTTGTCCTGAGAGTGTGCAGTATTTGGAATTTTCTACCACCTCACGTTTCTGCTCCCACAATTGGTGCTTTCGAGCACAAAGTGGACAAAGCATTGTCATGCCTCAGATTTCGATATCCGTAGATGTCCAGGAACCAATGAAAAGTTATGATTCGTAATTCAATTCATTTGTGTGAAAACCCTATGGAACAAGAACAGCAATCGCTTATGAGTATTTCTCATAAGAAAACTTTGACTTAAACAAGTTAGTTTTGGGACGCACAAAACTATGTATGCTGTCAATTAAGAGCGCTAAATCTGGAATAATCCATTCGATTGTTCACTGGCACCAGACACTGTTGATGGACTTGGGTGTGGGTTTCACTTCTCGAGAAATCGTTAATTCCGCACTAGTTGGAAGTGTCTATAAGCGATGGAAAAATTTGTGATTACCGACAATGAGTGCTGGACAGCTATGTCGTCCTGTTTGGGACTCGTCAGTAGTGTATACTTTTTGTGTCCATGTATCTTTTTTTCCAAACCGTTCTCAAAAAAGATTCATATTCTGACCAACTGAACATTCCTTCTTTGTTTCGGTAGTTTGCTCATAGTTCTTTAAGTTTCAGTTTTTATCTTACTTCGTTCTTTTGAACCTCACCTTCACTATGTTTATCTGATTGACGTTTGCATCTCACCATATGAAGCATATCACTGTCCATCTGGAGTTTGTTTGTCCATAAGACACCCTTTGTCTATCATGGGAGTGCGTTTAACGTCGTTACTGCCATGCCTTTGACCAGTTCTTCACTGATTTGCACCACCGATCCAGTCATTTCTTTCCGTCTCGGCATCAGTTTACATTATGGTTATCTGCGCAACGGACATTGATACAATCAGCTTCCGTACTCTTTTATATTCCACTAATTGCAACGGGTAATCAGAATTTAAGTAAGCAGTTGACGGTCTCTCGCTTACAAATGGTGCTAAACAAAAGCCCTAATACGAAATGTAGCGGGATATAAGGTTGATTACCGCCACACGGCATCAATGGGCAGAATAAGGCTGACAACAGAGCAACTACAAGTAAAAAAGATAAAGAAAGAAAGACGAATACAGGGCTTACAGAGTTCAGAGCGGCAGTGCTTGACGCAGTATTCAAACTTTATGTAAGAACAGCGTCTCGGGACAAGGAAAAGAATAGTTAGACGGCATAGATGGAAGGTAGTTACCGTATATGTGATCGATCAATGAGTCGATGAGGTTGTGCGAATTTCAACTAGCAACAAAGATTCAGATTAAAACTCCAGATGAGATCGTATCCTTTGGTTGGGTAGGAAAAAACAGCAGTTCACAAATGCGTGGGCATAGAGTGGCAAAAAAGCAATCAATTAGGTTCACATTTAGGATAAAACAGATTATCATTTGATGAATGGAGGAAATCAGCGTTCGCAAATTTCGCTGACAGGACAGGAATTTCTAAAGTTTCCAGATGGACCCTTAGAGCAGGATTAATAATGACCAGCATAAAGGTGGTCAATCTATTGTGGTGGTGGCCCGGTGGTCTCTGCGTCACCAAAATTATCACTCCGGAGGGCGTGTTCGAATCCCACCACCACCGGCGCCCTACTTCTCCATTCTCGGTGTGCTGTATGGCAGCCATTTGCTCACTTTCCCATCCTGAAAATTGTACATTTGTTTATTCAATAAAAGGAAGTGAAAAATGAAAGAAGTATGTTAAAACTTCGATCTGAGTTCGGTTTGTAGGCTTCGTCATACGATCTGTCAGACTGATCCAAGTTAATTTGCATAGGTATTCTTGGTTCCTTAGAATGACTATCAACGAAAATAGTTTTCTACCTTAGCACTTTAACCTGATTTCTACGACGTGCCATGACTAACTGCCTATTATGTTCTATGCTCTTGATTTCCTAGTTACCACCAACGTGTCCCTGCGAGTGCACCTGCCTTCACCCTAAAAGCTCAGTACGGAATTGTTGAGCCCTTGGAACCGGAGTTCAGTTTCTCTCCAGATGACCGTTGGAAAGATGCATATGTGGCTTTTGACTTGGGCAAAATGGCAGAAGAAGCTGTAGATCGAAAAGTAAGTTATTCCTATTTTTTCTCGTGTTGTTCCTTCATAGGAGAAAAACGATCAGGTTTTGTCGCCTTGTTAAATGTAAGGACACCCGAGGTTTGGGTTTACATAGTAAACAAACTATACCAGCATACAGGTTATTTTCGAATGCAATAATGATGATAACACAGCGATGTTGGAATATTAATCTGATAGCCGCAAACGCTCAACCGATTCAGTTCAAAAACTGGCTTTATTTATCCCCAGGTTTGAATTTTCAGGACACTGGCATCCAACATTACTCTGGTTTTGGTTTGTATTTCACATGTTATGTGACAGTCTATGTAGTCCCGGTTAATATCTTCCGTTACTTCTTGCGCACGCAACGCATGGATCAAACTCGTATTGACTGCAATTTCGTTTTATTATGGTTGAAACCTCAGTGTTACCTCAATTAGTTTGATCTGCCTTTTCTAGTTCTCAGTGCACATTCCTTTTGCGTAGATTTTAACCACCCATCAGAGAGCTCCTGAATGTTCCATTTGTCAGCTTTTTAGATATTTCATTGGGTAATATGCATTTATCGGGCCTCTACGGTCATCTGAACTTGTTCATGCTGTCTACGATCTGTGTTCGTTTAAGCGCGTTCAGTCGCTTATTCAATTGAGCCTTGCTCATTTCGCTGTTAGTGTCAAAGGTAAATATTTGGCCCTATAATTAGCAACCTAGTAATATATCGTACCAAACTGCTTCTTGATGTGCATCGCGTATATTGCCTTACAGTTTTGTCTGTGAACCTTTGTTTTCTGTTGCTAAGTCATTCTGTTAATCCAAACCTTACTCCCCCTGTGCTTGTTTTCTAGGTACGTGCCAAGCAGCAAAAGGAAAAGATTGACAGCGAAGCCCCTGTCGAACCCGTCCAAGAAAAACCCATTTTCTCCACAGATAAAGATCCAAAAAACGAAAGCGGATGCGTGTTGTCGTGAATTTTTCAGAGAAAGAGGCCTCATTATTAGCTTGCGCTGTGCAAATTATGTTCATTGTGATATACAAAGAGCGTGGATCACTGTTCCCATCATTTTCAATGACATCCTTTTCCCATTGATTTCTCTTCCTCTACATGCTCACCTGCTTGTTCGGGACACGACATCATCACACATACGAGCGCGCTCTCCATTTGACATTACTTCAAATTTCATAACTCACCTTCATTCTGCTATGGTCTGTGCGTAAATGTTCATTTTCCATCCGCAATCCGGATTTTCCAGACGAATAATTCCTCCCTTTATACGCACTTTGTTATGTTGAGCCGTGAGCAGTTTCCATTCTTTTGTAACACAGTGACACACTGTTTTCATCATATAATGCGTATACTTTCAGAAATATTTTTAGATTGCTATCAACTTATCGTTATGGGCAAGATCCGATTATTTTCGTCCCGCTCAAGTTCTTGTCGTTTGCTTTTACGATTCTCGGTACTCCGAAAAAGCTAAGAACTTCGCGAACTCGGCCTATGCTCTCTAACGAGATTCTTGAGAGCCTCACTTTGATATAGGGTGGGTGTCTCCTTACACTTCGCGAATTGCTCCTATACCAGAAAGTGTCTAAATCAGTCTGTGCCGAAGAAGTCCTACTCACTGCTTTCCTGTGTTAGAGGTGTTTTCCCACCAAGGTGAGAGGATGAAAAGCCAACTTCTAGGACTATGAACGGGTTGGTGAACCACCGATAGTTCACCTAGGGGAACTGGTTAAATTCCGAATTTCCAACTAATCAAGATGTGTAAGAACCACATACCTTGTTGTGGCAGTGGTCACCGGTTCGATTGGGTATCGAGGTGTGGTGAGCACCTTGGGCCTATGACCCCGCCCAAAGAGTGTATGGTCCGATGAACTGGGTAACGAACTCCACCGGATTGAAGTTTTCACACACCGTCTCGCTGCCTTGTGGGTCGGGCTTTAGTTGGTTAATTATTGTGAATTTGGCATGAGAATGCACCTCATTTAAATTGGACCGTGTGACAGTATCCCGCCCACAAGACAATCGTTGACTGATTCCATTTTATGGCGATTATTGCACCGTGATTTTTTTTGGTACACTGTCTCAACTCAAAAGTGTGTGTAGTATATATATATATATATGTACAAGAAGCTTATTGAAATATGTTGCAACGTATGAAACAACACAGGATATCAACATTTCTATCACTGAGGAAGCACAATGACTGCCAGTAAGAAAAAATCGAATAAAGCTTATTAAAAATCCGATATACTTGATAGTGAAATCGAATCATCATCAGGAGAAGAAGGTGTAAACAGATGCACCGTGTTTTGATATCGGGTTTGAGGGAATGTCGTGTCTGTCCTCTGGATAATTACCTTTGAATGCACAGGTCTCCACATTTCTTCCGTCTCAATGGTTGTTGATCTATGGTTCAAAGAAGAGGAACTGATAATTCGTAAAAGTAAATCAAATCGTTATATGTAAGGGTATAAGAAATATTTAGTTTATGATTTTAACGTTGCCTGTTCTCCTGTTGACATATTTTCTTTCAATATCCAATTTGTTCATTTTTGTAGTTTTTCCTCTCACTCTCAAGTCATACGAGATACTCCTTGTTTACTTTGCAATCTTCACCGTGCAAAAAACGGAGCTCGCCGACTTTAACTATGCTCAGACCAAGGCCTTTTCTTATCAAGTAATAACTCGTGTTACGAGAAGCCACATCACCTTACACGGGAAGACCCTAACTGCTCACAGTAATCGACTCAATTCGACCACGTAGTCATCAGTTTTCGCTATCGATGGCGCCGCTCTCAAGTCAGAAACTATGGATACGAGCCATGCTGTGTTCCAAACCAGATTCCCCATACAGCTAACAAACAACTGCGACAAATCTGCCGAAAACGAATGCCCATAATACAATGTAAGCAACTGTTGCAAATAAACCTTCCAAGTGGAGCTATCTCAGCGCATTTCTGTTCAACCATCCAACGATGAACTCAGTGAACAGGAGACACCAATCAAGAAAGCTATCCAGATGTCGGTCAAAACAACAGTAAATCCTGTTCACACGGTCAAAGCAGAGACGGTGGATCTCCTTGACCTCAACTGCCTTGCTGGCAGCTTGAAAAGCATTTCGTCCAGAATCCATATGACATTCGTCGCGAATCCCTTAGACGACAGTTCATCAAGAGTCTCAGGAATGACCGCGAGAAGTGGTTGGTAGCGTAGCATAAAGAGAGACAGAGAAGTTTGTGGCTATTGGAGACAGTCTTAATCTTTTATATCTAATTAGGAGTTCGGGCCCATGGAAAGCAGGCCAAATGGGGTAATTAGGGAATCCCATGGCGCACTCGTTTATCTTCAGAAACATCATTTTGCACGATGGACAAAACATTTAAACCTGTTCATCTGGCTTAGATCAATATCAGACCTAACAATCCCTGCCTTGAATAGGCAAATACCACTGTTGATATTCGTTCTCTATCTGAAACGGAGGTTACCCACTACATATGTTATCTCAAGAAGTACAGGGCTTTGGTCATTCTATCGGTTCACGTGAAAAGGGATAGGTCGTCTTGTGAAACTACAGAGGAATTATTTTGATCCACATTGTCTCCAAACTTCTAGTTAGCATTATACTTCGACTGGTTTAGGGCACGTGAGTGGTGCGTCCATGAGAATCTGATGGGTATCAAACTTGGTTTAGGTTTTATCCTCGTCAAATCGTAGAACATGGATATCCCTTTCGTAGAACAAGCATTTATTTCTTCCTCGATCTGAAAGTGGCTTTAGATTCAGTCTACCGCTCTATAATCTAACACAGCCTCTTCCTGGGGAGTGCGCTTGAGATGTTATCTAATTTTGCGATTTCTTTATATTAATAGCCGAGTCCGAGCTTACGGCACCCTTTTGCCCGAGTTCATTGCAGAAATTGGATTTCATCAGGGTTGCCCCCTCCTTTCCTATTGATCTTCGTCATATATTTTGATTATGGGAACATCCCTGCCCTCGTGTGAGGTTAGCAGCAGCGATTTGGTTCCAAGCCAACATGAAGTATCCAAAAATGCTACTAAGTGAATATCCAGGTGAGTTGTAAGCTTCTCTGGATGGTTTGAGTATTAATGTAGCGGTGTTCGACATTCGTTTTACACTTTCAACGTGTAAAGTGTTGCTACAGGACCGGGTTGGTCCAGCCCCCAATCTCAGTGTAACTAGGGAATTAATGGAATGAGTTGACCATCTCGCTTTTGGAGCAGCTACATCTCACCCGCGGATCCACTACGAATGAAGTGTCGCTTCGCATACAGAAGGTTGGATAAAAATTCGCCAATCTGAGACATCTGTGGCACCGTCGCGTCATCCGGTTGTCTGTCAAGACCAGAGTTTTGGCAAAACCGTGATCATTATGGACACAATGCAGATAGACTGTCTACAAGATGCTGCACGAATCTGGTGGAGAAACCGGATAAGAAATAATGAGCTTAAACGCAGAGTTATGGACCCACTGGAGTATGGGGTTGCATTGTCTGAGACACACCATTAAGTAGATTGCCGCGGCGCGCGAAGATTACTTAGGCAGATGCTGGGTGGAAATCAGTAAAGACATGGCATGAAAGTATGAAAACTCTGATCAGGAAACTTGGTCAATTAATTTACTTCAGGATTCCTAGATGCTTACCTCGGAAGCAGTGCAACTGATTGTTGGAAACAGGCTGTGATGATATCTCTAGTTTCACTTGTAAACCGTATCTTGTTCTCCTACTGAGTGTTGGGAACATATAATTACCAGGAGAACCTCCGTGCATTCTGTTGATAACAGATTCCTAACAATTGCACTAGACGATTTTGTCAGAAACAGATTGTTTTGTTATTCTTCTTGTTAGATGAAACCTCACGCCGTGATTTTTCCCATTCCCAAACGCGGCAACCTTTATGACCCCAGAAATTACTAACCCATTCCCCTCATCTATTCTTTCGAAAGTATTTCAAACTATCATCTCTGACCAACTACGCACGTTCCTCTGACATGAAGTACTACTGAGCGACTACCAATATGGCTTCCGACAACATCTCTCCACCGGTGGCTTATTTGCTCTTGTCTCGCAATCCTGGTCACCACCTAGAAACACACTTGGTTTCGCTTGACATCTAAAAGACCTTCGTTTGAGTTTGGTTCGATGGTCCACTGGACAACTACCTATGTTCAGGTTCTTTCCGGCGCTGGTAGCGTTGGTATCAAGTTTCTTCAGTGAGCAAACTATCTCCGTCCGAGTTGATGGGGTTCTGTCTCAGTCGTTCCCTGTGAATACTGGTGTTCCCTAAGGTTTAGCACTTACGCCCACCCTCTTTCTTGTATTCATCAGTAATTTCTCTTCCAAAACTGTCATCTCCGGCCCCTTCTTTTGCCGATGACGCCACTCCCCACTGCTCCCGCACCACTCGACATGCCCAAAGCAACATCAATCGTAACCGTAGTGTATTTAATTTGTCACTAGACCGCGATCTTGATCACATCTGGGGTAATATAAACTGAATTCCATTCAGTAGTTCTAAAACCTTTCTTTCAACTTCTTAAAAAGACCGTCTATTCTCCCTCCATTTATCTTTTGATTCCACTTGACTGCATTCCCGAGACTGTTTCCCTTCTTGGTTGGTTATAATTTTTTCTTTATGCTGTTCCCCTTTTATAGCTCAGCTTCCTGCTCGGGTTGCACACAATGTTGGTTTTTTTTTAATTTTCAGCCACATTTTTCATACCGGCTCATCTACTTTACAAAGCTTAAATCCGCCCATCTCATGAAGATTGTAGTCCCGCGTGGGATGAGGCCTCATCTTCTCTTGCCCTTCCGGGTTATGTTCAATGAAGGGCCATCCGGATAATCAATGATCTTTCCCTAACATCCAGCCTGCAGTCACTAGCTCATCGTCGAGGAGTTCCTTCATTGTCCCTGATCTTCCGTTACTACTTTGGTTTTTGT
>UZAN01053919.1:2372-13419 GCA_900618425.1 Echinostoma caproni
TCCAGAGTCGATCATGCACCTCTTGTCAACTAGACTTCATGGATCTCATAACCAAGGAAGCCGACAAAGGTAAGTCAATCATAATTGTTTACTTAGACATGACAAAAGCCTTTGACCGTGTCCCCCACAAAGCCCTTCTGGGCAAACTGAAAAGTTTTGGAATATCAGACCCTCTTCTGTCATGGTTTTACTCATATTTTGAATTCCGAAAACAAGTTGTTTCGATTGACGGACACTTGTCAGAATCTAAACATACCACCAGTGGGGTTATTCAGGGTAGCGTTTTTGGTCTCATTTTATTCCTCGTGTACGTTAACGATATTTTCGAAGTTATTCGCACGGGAAACGCGATTTTATTCGCGGATGAAATTAAAATAGTGTACACATTTATTCGCAATTACCTAATCTCCGCTAGTAATGATATAAATCTTGATTTGCTTGCACTTCACACCTGGTGTCAAACGTGGAAAATGGACTTTTCAGCAGAGAAAAGCTCCCTGGTTTCATACAAGTGCCTCGTCCCGCCTAATGCTGTCACCATAGGCAACTCACCCATTTTTATGAATACTTCCATGAAAGACCTGGGGTAACAGTATTCCGGCTCGCTTATTTTTTCTGAACACGGTTCCCTACAAGGTGCAAAGGCCAAAAGAAGTACAGCACTAATACACAGGAACTTGATCCTTAAAGACAGTAAACTAGGTGTATACAAGCTACACGTAAGACCTCTCCTGGAATACGGTTATTTTGTGTACACAAACATGAACAAAAAGGACCTCGCAACTGTGGAAAGTGTCCAACGCCGATTCACGAAGCAACTGTTGGGCTTCAGCTCTACACTGACATATCAAGATCGTTGCAATATACTCAAAATCGAGCCTCTGTGGCTATGAAGAATAAAACTTAATCTTTGTTTCGCATATAAACCGATTCACCGGCAAACTTACTCCATTACTGAAGTGAAATTCACGTTGAACGCGTGCTACTCACTGCGTAATAGGAACCACACCCTACCCATGCCAAGACCCACTGTGTCCTTCTGTAAGAAGTTCTTTCTCATGAAATATTCATCACTCTGGAATAAACTCTCAGCCAATATACACTCGAGCCCATCCCTTAATCATTTTAGACACTCTGTTGACAGTATTCTCTCAGTGGAATATATTTTCCGGATTTTCCCAAGGTACATCTCACTAGAAGGGTTTCTTTTCTGAGCACATCACTACCCCTGTAAACGGTGCCCTTGAACCGTGATCACGCGAACTACCTTTTCTTATAAGTTGTCTTCAATATTCAGCTGGGACAAAGCCCAGACTGTCGGTTTTTCTGTCCTCTTCCAGATGTTCTTAGTGGCTGGATAGACGATGGCTTCAATGTGTCGCAATTCACTGCAAAGAAAACAATCGCCTAACTAGGAGATGGAATAACCCTCAATAAAGGAGCCCTACTGGAAAAAAATGACTATCCGGCAGCCATGCATGATAAATCCACTCAAATTACATTGACACTACCTGAAATCACGTGGATCTACACAATCATCTACATTACAGGTGAGACACAAGTACATCAGACTAGTGTCCCGACCCATTGCCGTACATTATTGAACCTCTGACTGGAAAACTCACAATTTATTCAAGATATTGTAAAACATTTTATACCCCATTTATAACTAACAAGATATCTTTTAGCTTTCCTAGATCATCTCCCTTTTTCGTAAACTCCCAATCCAAAATCATAACGACCCAGGAGTAGCAAGTTCTGAGTTCAGCCAGCCTCAGCCTGATGTAACCAGATTTCTACCTCACACCACTAGTTGACCTGGACTCAAGGCGCGTCATGTGCCAGCGCTCAAAACGTTGATCGAACACATAGTGATTAAGCACTCGACATAATGTGAAACAGCATACTGAGCTCCCAACTATCATCTGTCTCCCAGATTACTTTCCGCATATAGCAATTGCCAAACGACGCTTGGCCAATCATGTCCGATGCCAAACACATAGTTGAATACATAATCATAATAGTGCTCAACTCACCCATGTTAAAAGTTACTCTGGTTATCCAGTCGTATATATCCATTATAATCATAGATTAAACTGATGGTTTTACACACATATATATTCATGGTTATTACCATGTCTATAGTCATCCAGTTCTGTATACTGAACTGAATAACGCTATTCAGTTCAGAACAGAAAGAGTACTCTTTTTGTTATGAATACCCTTGGGTATCAAGGAGCTCCTTGATGAAAATGTTTCGAAACCTCCTACAAGAACACATGATTTTAGTGGTAGAAGCCTTCCCACATCAGAAAAATAATTAAAGTACATGAGCATTTTACCTGCAGACAAAATTTTGAACGCATGCCTTCAAAATAGAAACTTCGTATTCTCAACTTATTCACATTGAAAAGCTTATCTTAATTGTTCATTATCTAAATAATAGCTTATCTTTATCCACTCGTCATCTAAGAACGACCATTTTTAAATCTTTATTGACATTCCTTCACAAAAGGAACGTATTTTTCGTCCTGCTATAGAAACAATAATTTACCTCAACAACCAGTTTTTATCTCTTTATATACTGTATAACATGTAAAATGTCTATTAGTTTCCCGCCATGAACATTCATTTTTTCTCGCATATCTGCACATATGACTCAATGCACGGAAATGTATATCACGTTTTTGTATAATGACCTTCAAGTCGAACACTCGCTGCGCTGCAGCGACCAATGATCCGTTCAAACAACGATATCTCGCAATCGGCCCTCTTGAACAAACAAATTTTATAACTACCACACCCTATTCCGATCATTCATCCTGCTTTATTTTAACAAATTATCACTGTAACTTTACCCACTCGATCGTGCGCAATCGGCACGTTTCTCGATGTAAACCGAGAAATATACTATTATTATTATTAATATTATTATTATTATAGTATTTCCATCTTATCGGTAAAAGTGATTCTCTTCTCATAAACGTGACAATTCATTTGAAACTATCCAGACCCCGTGAGGAGATGTATAGGAACTTTGGGAAGATTGACGTGAATATACTCCGAGCTAAAGCAGCTCAGCTTAGTTGGCACAGCTCGAAGCAGCACGCTGACGTAGTAGAACGCTGGAATATAATCAGAAACAACCTGATGGACCTCCAAGATGAGTTTGCTCCCTAAACCCGCAGAGGTTCAAGAAAGAAGCCGCCATGGTGGCACGCCGCTGTAGGTAGGGTGATTAAACGTAGAAACCGAAGCTGGAAAGCTTTTTGAGCTTCGGGTTCCCAGATGGCTTGAAGGCAGTATACGAGACATCGTAAGGAAGCAGTTTCGTTCATTAGCAAGGGTAAAAAGGACTATGAGGTGAAACTAGCCAGTGTAGCCCAAAAGGAGCCGAAACACTACTACTGCTGTGCTCAAGCCAAGGGCCCCAATAAAATGATGATGGGACCTCCACAATTGGAAGGTAGGACCGTCTGTACGTCAACCAATTCGCACTTGAATGACGCGTAGCCGAACCGATACGAATCCCGAAGTAAAAACACAATTCATCCGCAATGTTCTACGTTACTGAATTAACGAAATCATTACAAATGTACAATGAGGCAAACCTCAAATATGCGGCCGAGAGCACTGAAGCAAGCGAGCCGAATAAGATGTCCAGAGAGAGTCAAACAGTCGCTCACGTTCTCAAATCACGCAAAATTCAGATATGCCGGGCATCGAATTAACAGATAAATAATGATGTATGGTGTTTGTAATCGAGAAATGTCAATATAGGAGCAACACACAGCTAAAGTTATTTCACCATAAATCATTATGGGTTCGGAAGGATTTTCAAAAATTCAGCATGAAATACACCGTCATTGATGACCAGGAAAAGGTAGAAACCTTTTGCACATTCTTTATTAGTGTGCATAGAGTAAATCGCGGTGACCTGGCACTACCGAATCTGGCCCCCCAACAGAGAAAATAGAGAATACTCAAGTTTTATTAGAAGCGGTTCATCGAGTATTAGCCTAGCTGAACGTAAGTAAGTTTCCATGGCCCGATGGAATACACCAAGCAATCGTCAAACCCATCGCGGATATTGTAGCGGGACCCCTAAGGGAGTTATACGAAGCCAGCCTAAATCAGGGCAATCCACCGAGAGACTGGAAATCAGCTGCAGTTATTGCCATTCAAAAGGAGAAGCACAATCTTAGATTGATAATTACAGGCCGGTGAGCCTAACGAGCATATTGAGTAAGTGCCTAGAAAGGGTAATGAGGACGCACATGGCATAGCATTTACTCCAAATCTCACTGCTTACTGATCAACAGCACGGGTTTACCAAGGGTAGATCATGCTTATCTAACTTGAATCTTGAACCGGCGTGCGGTTCACATTTTTGTCGTGGTTAACCTCAAGGATTTTTTATTTCGTTGTGTGGACCTTTTAGGCGTTATAGCTCTAGTGTTACATTTCGTTTTTACTGGTATCAGATCACCGAGCTTTCACCCAGTTTAATTGTTTGCAGTCCTCTGCGTTAGTATGTTGGGTAAATTCCTGTGAATTATCAGGATTTACTCAAGTTCGTATAGGAATTTTCAGCGTATTTGTACATCCTAAGGGTCACGTTAGCTTTTGGTGGTAAGAGAGATCTAGACGGGAAGGGGTTCTCATAATGGTAAATTTAGACCTGGTTCCCACTTATTAACGCGTTTAATCGAAGTTTAAAAGCCCTACTCTCGGGCTTCATTTTTTCATTAACGTGAGACTCTCTCCGTATTGGGCCTAACGCTTTTGCTTGCTTTGTACGTGTGGTCGTTTTATATCATCTGAATAACCATGCTGGAGGTCCAGCTCTCACATTTTTAACTGACTTGAGTACCTTTAGTAGCATTATCATGACGCGTGTTTCATTTTCATGCCTTAAGGTGTCACGTAGAAGATGCGCTGTATCGGGTATAGAATGTAGCATTTGCGAGCAGTGGGCACATAAACCGTGCTCACAACTCTCGAACGCACTCTATAAACTGTATTGTACTCACCAGGACCTTCTTTGGATGTGTAAAAGCTGCAAAGAAATCGCTAAAACTGCACTAAGAGACAGCCAGAACTCTTCATCTAGCGATAGTGGTATGAGATCGTTTTGCGCAAGCTCCACCATGATCAAGTCGCCACCAGGCCAAGCAAGCAAAGTCACTCAAACTACACTCCTTGCCCGAAGGGCAACACTGCTCGAAGGAATCACTAGACCATTCGTCGCCAAAGACTCACATCGTGAGCCCCCAAAGAGCTCACGGTAGCAAGCAATTGAAACCAGGGTCACCAACAAGTGAATGGAGGAACATAGCCAGTCCTCGTATCTCGAACACAGTTGTCCACAACAACCGTACCGTTGTGGAGGCACAATACACCCATCACATAAAACAAACCACGCAAGATCCAACTCAGTGGCAAAAGCAGAAAACGCTGATACACCTGGCGCCAAAACCCGTCTCCCTGGAAATATCGCGGACAGAGATGATCCCACCGGATGAACCACTCCCTCACCCGACCCCACTACCCGACAGTCCCTGGTTGATGATAGTGCGTAAACAACTTACAACAAAGCTCAGACAGGTGATCTCTAATAAAACCAAGAATCAGCTGAGGCCGCAATTCATAAACAAGGCTACCATGGGCCCAACTACAGGGCGGAAAGATCAGAAGCAAATCGCTGTACAACACACCCAAAGGCCAAGACAAGAGAAGTTCAATAGCTCGTCAGTGAGCCCGTCTACAGCAACCTCTTCAAGGCAAGAGGCCCAGAAGTATCCAACCGGTTGGAAAAGACTAAGCTTACGAGACCCAGATGAACAAGTTCCCATAACAATGGCTCTCGCTCGCATTTCGCAGCACGAAAGTCAACTGGAAAAAATCTCGGTCAAATTACGGAAGCAAATAACGGAAGTAAAGATACTTCAGTCTGCCTACGAACACACATGGGGCCTGAAAAGGATCATTTTGATCAGAGCCCCAAAGCCCCACATTCATGTAACCTCTCAAAGACTGAAAGTGGGAAAAATCAGTGTTCTGAGGAACGCGGGCTGCCACTCTCGCCTGCAGTGGAGGCGAGCACATAGATTGGGTAAATGGACCCCCCAGACAATAACTGCACCACAGCAATGCGGCCACTGCTCGAAGGAATTCCACTCCTCCAAGAATCGGGATGTTCTCCTTTCTAAAGCAGAGATGATGGCAGCAACAATGTAAAATATATCCATTGGTCCTGACTCAATCTTGTTAAAGACGCCCACACCAGAGGTCACAGCAAATGTCCCTCGATCACAGGTCAAAATCGACCGTCTGCGTACGGACAACCGTGGGCCAGATAACGGACCTGATCGAACTCGCAGCCTCTCCATGCCAACCCCAATACCACGGGAGCCGGTTCAGCGTGCGAACTCAGCCAACCGCGGCCAAAAAACGTGGGGACTCCTCGGGGGACCACTCCGAGGAAGCCATAAACTCCTCCCCGAACAGACGCCAAGGGCCACAGAGAATTAGAGCTGCGCTAGTCAACGTCTGCAGTCTCCTCAACAAGAGAGACGAGATCGCCGATCTACTCCGCGCCACCGACCAGTGTGTCCTCATCGAAACTTGGCTTCAGGATTGTACTCCAACCGGAGACTGGAGCAATGGATTTCAACCGTATAAAGCCGACAGAAGCGGAGCTCCCGGAGGGAGTTGTCAGCAAAGGGATCCGTCAGTCTGCAACCCAATTCATGGAAAACACGCTGCATATCCGGATAATAGCATGTATACTCCATCTCTAACGGTAGGGATCTACCGCAGCCCATGCGCATCCAGCGCAGAAGACTTACTACTCCTTCAAGCGCTGAGAAATGCTTCTCAAACAGGATACCGACTGCTAATTCTCGGCGATTTTAATGCCCCAAACATAAGCTCGATAGACCTCACTGCCAAACGGAATCCCTTCGACAAATAGCTGCTGCAAACCTCCTGCTCCCTGTCCTTAACTCAACACGTGATCTCACCTACAAGAGTTAGACCTGATCTTTTCCAGAAATCTGGCAGAGGTAACCGAAGTGTCCGTGAGAGTACCTCTAGGGAAAAGCAACCACTGCCCGGTACACTTTCTCTTTAGACAAATGGCATCCTCAAGGCCCAAGCTGAGAACCCGGCGTTTTCACGCTCAGGGTAGAAGAATTACTTGAGAGCACAAGAGAACTGGACTGGTCCAGCATCGGTATCATAGAGGATAGATCGGCTCTCTTGCTTAGGAACATAACTCACCTAACAGAGAAGCACGTTCAACTGGGGGGCAGGAAACCCGCGAGGCAACAAACCGTGGTGGAAACCCAGGATCAGCAAAGCCCTGGAAAAGAAACGGTTAGCTTGGAAAACATACGTCAATCTTAAGAGCTTCATCTCTTATAGAAGATACAAACTCCTGAGAAACCAAGCGATCATGATTTCCAGGAATGCTGGACAGGCGTACAAACTTGGCATCGCAAGAGACGCCTAGCTGAATCCATAACGTTACTTCGGGTACCTACAAGCAGGGTCTTCTACAAGGAAAGAGATTGACAACGTACTACGAATGCAAGGCAACCTGCTCACCACGGATGAGCAAATCGCGAAGGCCTTTCTGCTGTACTTCTTGAGCGTGTACAGAACCGACAGTAACCTATATCAGCCCACCAACAATCACGTATACGATATGCCTGAGGTCTCCATTACCCCAGAGGACTTAGATAGAGCCTTATCTAACCTCAATCCAAACTAATTCTCCGATCCTGATGATCTACATCCTTCCATCATCAGACACCTCAGCCCATTACTAAGCCCCGAATTGGCATCCCTATTCAATGTCTCTCTCCATGGGCGTCAAACTTTCAGACTGGAAGAAGGTAATTATAATTCCCGTTTTCAAAGACGGGGATAGGTCCAGTATATCAAACTACAGACTTATTAGCCTAACCATTATGATAACTAAAACGCTTGAGCGCATCCTGTTTCTTTGGCTCCGGCAATGGTTGTTGGGCGCGGTTGTATCCACCGTACAGATTACATGCGTCCGCATTCCGGACCAGGTTGAGGATCACACCCCCTGCCTCACCTAAAAGGTGTTTTAAGGTTGGGTGTCTAGTGTGTAGTCAGTCCGACATCAAAGCGACCAACGCCTAGATAAATTAAATCAATCCATTGCCGATCGAAGCCCCGAAACCCAAATGAATGTGCTCTCAGAAGCAAGCTGTTATGCAGCTGACAGAGAAACATGTATTTTAGTGCTGTTTAATCTTACTGTACCCCTCTTTCCCATTCATCTCTACCCACGAGTCTCCATCTCCTCCAGTTCTTAATCTCACAGACAATCGATCCGTGTTTTCCCCCCGTTAATTCCGCACGTCGAATCCTCTCGATACAGGGTTTGCTCTTACTTTATTCTTCGAATCAATCCCGGGACAGGACACGCCAATACCAGGACACCTCACGGGAGAAGGCCTCCTCCCGTACAGCAACTTGAAATTTGGATTTGATAACTTACTGCGTTTTTAGATGAGGTAACCTCGAGGTTAGATGAGGGAAAAGCTGTGGAAGTCTGTTATTTTAGACTTTTAATTCCGTCAACCACAGGTTGCTGTTAGATAAGCTCAAATACAAGAGGATAGCCGGGAAGACATAACTGAATCAGGGATTTCTTGACCGGTCGCACGTTTCACGTNAGGATTGTAGACGAAGTATCAGCTAAAGCCATACCCACTATTGGAGTACCTCAGGACGCAGTGCTTGGTCTCTTACTGATCCTCCTTTTTATAGACGACTTGGCTGCCATCCTACGTTCGCCATGCTTCATCTTTGCGGATGATGTCAAGATAGTGGAATCAGTTAGTCGGCAGCAATTGCAAGATGACCTGCGTAGAGTAGCGGAATGAGCAACAGTATGGAACCTCTCACTGAAGGCAGAGAAAAGTGATTTACTTTCTCGTGCTTATGAACAGTTGTCGATTTATTTAGGTGGAGGGGACTTCACCGCAGGGAATACAAGAACCAGCGGAGACTCAGGAACATCGGTGCCGGTAGATTTCTGCTGGAAGAACCAGTGTGTACTGGCTGCGGTGAGGGCGAAGCGAGGGCTGTTCACTGCTATCGTGTAGGAAACCCGACGTATTCCTCCCCCCTGTACAGAGCAGTAGTCAGGCCGCACTTGGAGTACTGCGTGCAGGCTTGGGCATCCTTCTCCAAAAAGGATGCAGCCTGTTTAGAGAAAGTCCAAAGACTAGCCACCCGAATGATTGAAGGTCAAAAGGGTAAGTCATACCTAGACAGGTTAAAAGACTTGGGACTCTTCTCGCTAAAATGGAGAATAATAAGGGGAGACCTTTAGGATTGTGAAGGGGCTCTCGGAAGTAGGGAAAGAGAGCATGTTCCAGGATGCTATCCACCAAGAAACTAGAGGGAACGGGTACAGACTACATAAGCAGCGGTTGCAACCTGGTTGTTGGATCAAGCTTCTCCAGTAATGGAGTAGTGAATATTTGGAACCGGTTGCCAAACGAATTAATAGATTTAAGAAGTAGAACTGCATTTAAGCTCACCCTGGATGAGCGATGACTGAGACTCTTTACAGAATAGGATATTTAATGGATTATGGAACGCCTTCATGGCCCATATTCCCTGTTTGCCGATAAGATGAAAGGAAACGAGCTTTTTCCTTTCCTTTTCAGAGAGGACGCCGTACTGAAGGTAATTTGCAGTGGTGGGTGCACACTTTGTGAGCAAACTACCGGAAGAAATCTGGAAGCTCGATTGGCCGTGTGGTCAGAACCACAAGGATAACGAGGACGGACTTGAGAACCTCAACTTCACCCATAGGGTGATAGAATGGATCACGAGATGCGTGACAGGCAGGAGTTTCGACGTTAGTGTAACAGAATACAGGTCACAAAGAGGATTGGTCCATAGTGGGGTCCCGCAGGGGTCCGTACTAGGCCCACTCCTCTTTCTGCTGTACATAAACGACCTTAGCAGGGTCCTCCAAAACCCATCCTTCCAGTTCGCCGACGATTTGAAAATCGTCGGGTCCGCTCCAGGGGAGTCGATGCAGAGAGACTTAGACAGAATTCAGGAGTGATCGGAGGTATGGGACCTTCCTCTAAATTCCCGCAAGTGCCAGAACCTCACTGGAGAAGGAGGGTACCAAGATAGGAAATTCTTAAGGCCACCTGGACAGCAGGTGGAAATTGCCCCAGTGACCTCTACGCGAGACTTAGGAGTGAGCATGACCTCAAACTTCCTTCCCACTTTGTATTGTAGTGATGGTTTAAAGAAAGCAACTGGAGCCCTATACCAGCTTCGATGTGCAATAGGGTCCAGGAGGCCGGAGGTCCTCTTACCACTCAATAAAGCGTTTGTACGGCCACACCTCGAATATTGTGTTCAGGCGTGGAGCCCGTTCTTGGTCAGAGATGCAAAAGCGCTGGAGAAGGTTCAAAGGCCTTTCACGAGGTGGTTTCGTGAGATAAGAGAGCTACCGTATGAGAGGAGATTGGAGGTGCTGCACCTCTTACCATTGGAGAGGCGGCGGCGTCGAGGCGATCTCATAGAGGCCTTTAAGGGATCACAGGTATAGGAGGTGGTTCCCAGAAGCTTCTAAAGCTAAGTGAAACCACCTCACTCCGCGGGTATATCCTGAAACTGGCAGAAGATAGCGTAAACTGTCGACTGAAGGCCACATCCTTTGCAGTTAGAGTCGTGAATGACTGGAACAAACTGCCAAGTGAAGCCATAGCAGCCCCTCAGTGGATAAATTCAAACACTGTTTGGATATCTTATGGAGTAGCTGGTTCTTTGGAGGAGAGTAAACGTGTCAAGCGCCGTCTCCCTCCTCCCTCTTCATCCCAATGACCCTCTTAACCCCCACTTCCACTTCCTCTCATCACCTGTCTAACAAAAACCTCAGTAAATCCTTCCTAACTTAGACAATTCACCCCTACGGGCTTCAAGGTTCTTGGTGTGACTCTCCCATCCGAGAGGCCAGTATGCAACGCACCAC
>UZAN01053922.1:0-16041 GCA_900618425.1 Echinostoma caproni
CAGCGTTTGTCTTTCAAGGACAGAGTCCCGGTGCCCACAGCGAACCCCTATAGGGCTAAGCCTAGGTTGGAACGGGCAGCACAGCCTGCCCACGTTCGCCAAAAGCAACCAAAGGCTCAGAAGCCACCCTCGCGCAAACCACCCAAAGCCCCGGATGACCCAACTGAGGGTTACTGCTGGTTCCATCGTAGCTATGGACCAGGAGCTCGCAGTTGCAGGAAGCCCTGCACCTACGCGACGGGAAAAGGGTAAGCCGGCGAGTAAAAGCGGCCGTACTCGCCGGCCCGCCTCCTCAGGTTGGCCGTCTGTTTTTCGTACGTGACCATCATACGAACGCTAGGTTCCTCGTAGATACGGGAGCTCAAGTATCAGTCTTTCCTATCGGTAGCAGCAAGCCACGAGCTACGACGCTTCGGCTATGCGCTGCGAATGGCACTCCCATTCCTACCTTTGGAACAAGACAACTCACGGTCAACCTGGGAGGGCAACGACGGTATCCATGGACGTTCATTCTTGCGAATGTTCCCACTGGAATACTGGGTATCGATTTTTTGCAGCACTATGAATTGCTTGTCGATTCACGTAGACTACAGTTGATCAACCCAGCGTCGAATATCATTTTGCAGTACAATGCAATGCTTGTCGATTCACGTAGACTGCAGTTGATCAACCCACCGTCGAATATCAAAGTCACGGGTCTCAAAGCCCGAACAGACGTTCACCGAATCACGGGTTTAATGCCTGATATCCCAGTGGATTTCCAGACATTGATCGCCCGATTCCCCACGTTGACTAAACCTATTGAGGATCTAACACTAGTGACTGATCGTTGTGCACACTACATAGTCACTAAGGGTCCACCAGTCACGGCACGACCTCGCCGACTGGCACCGGACAAATTAGCTTTTGCTAAGAGTGAGTTCGACACGTTACTTTCAAAAGGTATCGTACGTCCTTCTCATAGTCCTTGGGCCTCTCCTCTACACATGGTTCTTAAAAAAGACAGCGTTAGCTGGCGACCATGTGGCGACTATCGGTCACTTAACGCAGTGACTCGTTTCGATAGTTATCCCATCCCGCATATACATGACATTACGGCTTCACTTCATGGCACGACTATTTTTTCTAAGATCGATCTGGTACGAGCTTATCATCAGATCCCGGTCGCCACTGAAGATGTCGAAAAGACTGCTGTCACGACTCCTTTTGGTCTGTTTGAGTTCCTACGTATGCCTTTTGGTTTGCGAAACGCTGCTCAGACTTTCCAGAGGTTTATCGACAGTATAACTCGAGATTTAGATTTTGTTCACGTTTACATTGACGATTTGCTTATTGCCTCTTCCAATGTAGATGAACATTATCACCATTTGACCTTGCTATTTCAACGTTTATCTGATAATAGCATTGTGGTTAATCCCGATAAATGTGAGCTTGGCAAAAAGGAACTGATTTTCCTTGGCCACAAGATCACACATGAAGGTATTTTGCCTTGCGAGGATAAAGTACGTGCTATCAGAGAGTACACTTTACCACCCTCAGTCAAGGAACTGAAGGCCTTTTGGGGTTTATTGAATTTCTATAGACGATTCATCCCACACGCTGCTGAACGATTGCAACCTCTTACGGACCTACTTCGTGGTAATCCACGTAAGCTCATGCTTACGGATGCTGCACGAGTAGCATTCCAAGAGGTAAAGACATATTTAGCGCAGACCACGCTGCTTTTGCATCCTGTACCGTCAGCCACGCTTAGTATAGCGGTTGATGCTTCAGACTTTGCACTTGGAGCGGTCTTGCAACAACAGGTTTCTGGGTTTTGGCAACCTCTGGAGTTTTACTCTCGACGNGGTCGAGATTTTACCCTATATACGGACCATAAGCCTCTTACTAAGTCTGACCGTTACTCACCTCGAGAAACCAGATACTTAGACTATATTTCACAGTTCACGACTGATATTCAGCATGTCCGTGGCCAGTTAAATTGTGTTGCGACGTGTTATGACGTACTCACGTTATTGCGATAAAGTCCGCTTTAGATACCAGTGTTATGGCTAACGCCCAAGCAAATGATTAATCTTGCGACGAGGCGGTCCATTCAACTTCCTTAAGAAGTCAGGCGATACCGTTAACGACTTCTAATGGTACCATCTTGTGTGACATGTCTACAGGTTTACCTCGACCGATAGTATCCTCATTCTATCGTCGTTTAGTTGGTTGGGAGGAGGAGTTAATGAGAAAAACCAATAGGGCTAAGGTTGAACTGACCAGTTCTAAGGCCTTCAGCCTACTGGTGAGATTTTCGATGGTGCTATCGATCTTGGAGGTCATTTTGGCAGTATCACTGAGCGTGTCAACTAAGGGGACGGAACAGTTGTTGAGAGGGTTTGTAGACAAACTGGTTTTGGGTACTCGTCTACTAACTAGGGTCTTTGGACGATCAGCAGGGTGTCGTGGTATGATAGTAGAGCGAGGAAAAAGAGATTTAGGGAGGTTTTTCGGAAAAGTTATAATTGCTACCTTAGTAGCGATAACTTGTTTTAACGGATTATGGTGTAACGCAGTCTGGATGTCAGGGAAGCCTTAGGTTAGATCGTTAGAACAGGTCAGGCGCTAGCTGCGGAATTAATTAATAATGGACATAAAACTGTTGTATGAACAAACTCTAAAGCACAATTTAGAACTACAGTAATGGACAAGGAATTTAACAGTGGGATGTGACAAGCAATAGAATAAACCAAAAGTGTTAAACTACACAGCTAAAACGAGTATTGAGTGATGTAACGTCGTATGGCGTGCAATCATGATTTTCTTGTGGGTCAGTGGCTCTGTATACAAGTAATGCTCGCCCATCAGGAGAAGAAGAAGAAGAAGTGTGTAGTGTGATGGACACTTTTAGAAGAACTTGTAAGCTAAGGGATTTCGCTAAACAAAAGTTCAAGAGACCATAACTAAAACGGATATTAATAATAATAATGTATATTTCACGAAGGCCGTAAAGCATGCACGAAGCATGATCATTTTTTGTGAGAAGTCGCTTCAAACGACTACAAAAATCTAGTCAAGAACAACATAAAAAACATCGTGCTGGCTGACGTGTGGTGCTTAGGTGGCGTTCTGTTGATAATTTGACCGTTCCATCTGTTATTTCATGTAACATTTGTTCACTCATGGGAAACCTCCATGATGTCAGGAGCATGATACAACAGAAGGAATGCAAGATAGTAGGGGCTATTCTACTTCAGGAAAGCTGGCTACAACCAGGTTTTGAGGACAATGTCGTGCATCTTGATGGATCTGACATATTCCGAGGCAACCGTAGTGTGAATCTTCGTCACAAAGGTGGTGGAGTAGTCAATTTTGTCAACAGGAAATGATGCAAAAACGCTCGTAAATGTTTTCAATTCCATACTGCCAAGATAAATTGTATTTCTGTTTATTGTGAGCTCCGATTTATCAGTCACTTTCATTATATAACATTAGCAAACATTTACATCGCTCCTGACATGCCTGTCTCTGATATTCCTTTGTTTGTCGTCTCCTTCTCTTCACAACCTATAAGCGCTTTACACCAGTCTTTATGCATTGCTGCTAGTGATTTAAATCGTTTTAATATATCTTTCCTTACAACTTTAGGCTTGACGAATCTTGTAAATTTTCCTACCCGGCTTGATATTCAACTTGACGGATTTTTGTAAATAGCCCCGATAACGTTCTCATTGAGAAGCGGGCTCCGATCATTACTCTATTTTTTGCACCCTAAGATTTACGGTAAATATTTTCAGCACCATATGAACCGTTCCACATCCAGAACTATCAGTAAGAAAAGTTGCACTCCTGAAAACTTATCCAAACTTAAAGATAATTTTTCATCTACCGATTTCACTGCCTTTGCCAATGCTGAAAACTCTTCCAGTTGTGAGCTTCTTACATGTTATCTTAATTTTTGCTATGATCTGTGTTGCTCAGTTCAGAGATTATATATTCGAACTGACAGATTATCTCCGCCTTTACTAAAACGGCTACGTCGTGATACAGAAAAAGCTTACAGGACTGAAAGGCGCAGTTTTGTCAATCAACTATCATTATTGATCAGAATAGAAATACAGCGCATAAATCGGATATATATCGAAACTTTTATGCGAAACTAGAGTTGCCGCCATATGTGGTCTGCTTTGAAGCAGCTCTGTGGATCACGCAACAGATCTTTTCCGGATGTTGAGGAACTAGACCGTCAATTAGCAAATGCTACTATAAGGAACTCAACACCACCTTTATGTATGTCTACTGGGGAGAACCAATCTGTCACCCTTGTGGAAGTTCTGAACGTACTTAAGTCCCTTAAATCTAACAAGGCACATCACCCTGATTCGAAGTCCCCCTTCCTAGCAAAAGAGTGTGCTGCACAACTTGCTTCACCTACTTCCGAGTTATACGATTTGTGTATGTCATCTAGAAGCATCTCTGATTGTTGGAGAGCTGCTCGGATAACCCCAATTCCCAAAAAGGATCTTGCAAATATCGACCGATTGCCAGCACATCAGCATTATTGAACGTTTTCGAAAGAGTCTTCCTTAACCGGCTGACAGTTTTATCTGTCACCAGTGACCCTATTCAGCTTGCATACAAACATTTGCTTTCCACTCTTGATGCTATTGCTCAAGTTTTTCACTCAGTTTCACCCATATTGGATAAAAGGGATGGCATCGTCCGTTTAACTCTTCTCGATTATGCTAATGCTTTTGAATCACTTGACCGCGGCATTCTCATTCAAAATCTTTCGGACTGTGGTTTGGCACCTAATTTGTTGAATGTATTAATTAATTACTTCACTTGTAGGATTCAATACACTTTTTGTAACGGTAAATCTTCCTGCCTGCTAGAAGTTAACTCTGGAGTTTTTCAGGATGCAATTTTGTCTCCATTTTTTTCGTTGTATATTAAGGACCTTCCCATCCCTCCCAACTTTATCGCCTGCAAGTATGCTGATGACGTGGTGGTCGGCTGTCCCTTGACTGTTCCTGATTGTTTCTGTCAACTTCGAGTTTGTCTAAATAACACTCTTATTTGGTCGCTGCGGTGTTTGAGTGTTCGGTGGTCGGAGGCTATCTTGGGAAGTTACTTCACCACCAGAGGGGTTTTCCTTTTAAGTCTCTCCGACTGTCGGCCTGTTTCCCCTAAGTCCGAAAAATTGCTCTGTTGTTGCAGTTATTGGGTTATGAGGGTTCACTGCAGGAACGATCATTCAGTGGGTGGAGAAGTGGGCCTTTATCAGCCTCCGGCCGCTTTTGCGGTATGTTCAAACGCACCTGATTACGAGTAGCAAGATTCACGAAGAGCCCGCGTTTAGGGTTAGGTGGGGCTAGTGGACAGATCGGGCTGGGTCTAATCTGCTTTTTGATTTTCAGCTTCTTGTGTCTCTTTTCCCCAGATGCCTCGATTGGAGTCCGGTCCGGTTTTATGAGACTGTTTTTCGCAGAGCTGGCCGCCATTGGTTTAAGGCAAACTACAGTCTCATCTAGGAGTACGGAGTCTCGGGAAGAGGATTGCCACCTAAGAACCTTTGAGTTTCACCTAACTGCTGCGATGAAGGCGCTTCTCAATAGTTCGTTATCTCTACGGTCAACTTTGGGACCTTTTGGCTTCGGCCGCAAGAATCTCACGTGCAAGGTTTGTCTATGGAGACAACCCTCAAACCTAATCAGGAGCGTTTGAGGGTGGTTGTTTGTTTGAGAATATCGTTGGCGAGCTTGAAAGACCCCAGGTCAACAAGAAAACCCAGGTGTCTGCGCAAACCTTTTGCTGTTAGCCAGATACAGCTAAGAGGTTTGTATTTCAATCCCTAGGCACTAAAATCTTCTTCTCTACCTGTGACACATAATGATGCGGCAGTTGTGTTCACATTTCATCTCATCTCGTCAAATATACAGTGCACTTCGAGGGTCTCAAAGCACAATAAGTAGAAGCAACCCTATTCGGTAAATCCTTGTAAAAAGTGATGTCATCTAATTAACACGGTATCCTCCTCCTCACTAAAGTCTAACTGACTCTTAATTACCTGTGTCCTTTATGGCTTAATATACCCTAATCTATAGTACACTCCTTCACTTTTAAACTCTAAAAGTGGATTTAACAACCCACGGCAAACGTTTTCCCAGACCATAGCACCCAGCTACCAGCCTCGATTAGTTTCACCTTCTTATTCCAGATGCGTTTGGCTTAGGCCTGACAAAGGCTTGGGGTCTCACCCACAATGGAAAATTTGGCGTGCGTCCACATTCCGGACCAGGTTAACGAACGCACCCCCTACCTCACCTACAAGGTGTTTTAAGGTTAGTTGTCTAGCGTGTAGTCTGTCCCCCATCAAAGCGGCCAACGCCTAAACAAACTAAGTAACCCAAAACACCCATTACTAATCAAAGCCCCGGAAGCCATTGAAAGTGTCTTCACTGAAGTCAACTGAGTCGCAGCGTATAGTGAATACATATACTTTGACATATACATATACACACTGTGACAGACGCTTCAGCTCTGTTTCGTTTCATCCGATCAATTTTTGTACCTGGTTCCATATTTTCCTGTACATTGATCCGCCGACGTCGGCAATGAATGAAATATGTTTCGGGCGACGGATACTTCCAGTGGGAAGGATTTCGTGCATTAGATAATGGAGACTGATCAAATGGCCTTGAGTTTTTTAATAAAACCGTGCTTAGATGCTACGTGCTTACATTTTTCCCTTTCACTTCAGCAAGGACACCGTACTGTAGGCAATTCTCAATGGTAGGTGAACTTTTTATGAGCATAGAGCAGAATGAAATGTGGCACCCGCTTGGCTGTGGTGATTATCAATCCTGTGCAACCTGAACTGACCTCATCTGAAACCCTTGTGGCTTAGCTTTGCTGGGTGATTTGGCTTTACTGTTATTTTGCCCCTAGTGTGGGCCTACAATTTGCCTCCCGCGGACAGGAGGCCATTTCGGTGTCTCGGGCTGCCGAAGTCGACTAATGCCAGCCTTGGCGCGACCGCCCTTCGTTTTTGTCGATTTTGCCACATTCTATTTCTAAATGTGCTCATTACGGTTGCAAGTCCATGTACTTCCGCTATCATCAGAGTTTTCATCAAGTGGTATTTTAGAGGTCTGCAGTAACTAAACAATTATTTGATGGAATTTGGTGGGGTCATTGAATTTTGACCATGTTTTTTGACGTTGAACAACTATTCACATTTTTTGAAGTGGATACTATTGACTGTACACGTTTACATTAATTTACCAATTTCTCAAAGTCAAATGCTGACTTACAACTTTTACTTTATGAAATCTTTCTGTGTTTTCGAGGATGACGCTGGAATTTCAGCGTTTTCTCATTCCGTGAAGAATCTTTACAAGCGGTTAGGAAATAAACGTCAAGGTCAGCATAAAAGGCATCGCGCTGGCTGGCAAGTTGTGCTCCGTCGAAGTTCTATCAACAGGATGCCCATTCCGTCCGTTTGTTCGAGTAACATTCGCTCACTTGTGGGAAAAATCAATGGTGTCCAGAATCTCGTGCAACAGAAACAATGCAAAAGTGTGGGAGTCATTTTACTCCAGGAAAGCTGCGTACACCCAGATAATGAGGATGATGTGGTCGGATTAGACGGCTTTGATATTTTCAGCAGTGATCGGATTGTGAAATCCCGCAACAGAGGTGGCGGAGTGGTCAATTTCGTAAATCGAGGTTGGTGTGAGAACACTCGCTTGATTTTTTCCCACTCAACAGGTAAAATTAATTGTACTTTTGTTTGCTGCAAGCCCCGCTTTCTCAGTAGATTTCGCTTCATTTACTTATTTAATATTTATATTGCCTCTGATACACCCGCCCCCGACTTAAGGCTATTTTTTGATACTGTAGTAACACAATTCGTCACTTGTATTGACCGTTCCTTGTGTATTACCGCTGGTGACTTTAATCGCGTTGATACCTCTTTTCTAATCACTCTAGGAGTGGAAAACCTTATCAATTTTCCAACCCGTACCAATGCCTTTCTTGATGACATTTATGTAAATAGTCCCAATATGTTTCACGTTTTTAAACGAGCTCCAATTAGCACTTCTATTTGTATATATATATGTATATATGTATGGTCATTGTTAGACCGCCCTAATAATGCTGCGTACTCTTGTGGGGACCCAAATTACACTAAGGTTGAATCATATTTGGGGAGATTAAAACGTATTTCTCCCGGAATAGTAGCTGATCAGAGAGGAGAAGTTATAAACAGCGATTAATTGTTTTAATCTCTTCTTGTTGGAACGTAGATGAGTGAATAAAGACCTGACAGAGTTTTGTAAAATGGCTATCAGCACTCCACCTAGACCACTTGTTTACGACTTCACTTAAGTGCAGCACGAGAGGACAGCTTTTAACTCCAGTCAACTTGCGCTAAGTTGGAGGAATGCGTCAACTTCATCTAATCTTGGGTTGTGCTGAAGTGAAACAGACTATTTGCAGAAATGCTCAACCGCGATCATGCTCACCCATTTAAAGAGGACAACTAATGCATTTTGGTTAGATTCGTTCATCGACCTTAGTAGGTTCTATTGAGTTTAATTCAGCCTGCACAGGACGAAATATTGCCTCCATTCAATAGAACGTACAGAATATTGTGTTTTGACGGATTTTTGTGGCTTCCGACTGTAATACCCTCGAAACTGTGGCAGGGAATTTGAACAGGCCGCGTTTACTTTCATCTTACTGTCCCTCTATTTAAGGATATTTACAAATCTGGAAGATAACAGTGAATACCAGGACGCGGTTACCATCCCCGATAACACCAAACCGATCAGATCTTTTACTCCTTGTTCCCCTCCCTCGGTTTTGTACACTTTTTGCGATTGCTCGTTGCGTGAGAATACACATGTCTTCCGGTGCCTCTATCTTTTCGCTACAAATACGTATCTGGTTGTGTGCTGAGCTGGCCCGTATTGACCCCCTATGTTTAGCTGCAGCGATCTCCTGAGGTTACCACTAACCATCTACATTTGGCACCGCGGGTAGGATATGGACAAATCTGCAGATGACCTCAGCACACCAACCGTGAAGCCGGCGTTGTGCGCGAAGGATCATGACTCCAAACCGATGCCACATCAGACCGGGTGATGATTTTGAGGATTGGGAATTCCGCCATAGGCTCTGGGTCACCGGCTCTTTACAGAACATAATAAGGCCCATGATTCTTAGTTAAAGCGACCGTTGATCTGGGTGTGTAATGTCTTACTTTCCTATCCTTCTTTATCTGACATCAATGTACAGTTTGAGCATTTCCGTTCAAATGGTGTCGGTGCTTCTTCGACTAAAATGTGCTTCGCACACACTTGTTTCTTCAATTGAACTATCCTGACTCTCCCACATGATCCTCTTCTGTCTGGTATCTTGCCTGCTGAATGTCTCTAAACTTCAGGCAGGTTCTCTCTAGTTTTTCTATTTTCACTCTTGCTTCGTATGCATCTTGTCCTCGACGAATCTGTCCTTCGTACAAGTATTGTTACCTAATATTTAGTAAGCAAGATATTCCTCGAATCATTCTCACTCAAGTCCCTCGGCCCCCCTTCGTGGTATAAGCTAACCAGATAGCTGTGTCTACTGTCGCAACCAATTCTTAAGAGTACACGGATTCAGTTTCAAAGCTGGATCTGTGGAATTCAAAACTCTGGTGCGCACTGTCATAAGCATTTTATCGTCTTATCGCGCTGCAGCTCCTGGTTATGGTCTGACGTCTGTATTCACTCCGGTACCCTATCATTTTAGTACAACGTACTAGGTGTGCACTTATTTTGGTAGAACTGAACGACAGTCACCCCAGGCAAACATTTTTATTACGTTGTTTAGGTGAATAAATTTTACGTGAAAACGTTTCCCGTGAAATATATAGTACAAAAATGTAAAACGTGCATGTGCTAACATTTAATCTAATCTCCTTAACTTGTTTGTATGGTCGATCATTTTTGTGCGCTCATTATGTCTCACCCTTCGTGGATGCGGTCATTTTTATCCCAAATTGAAGTAGGCTCCTGTGTTGAATATCCACAAGATCGAAACATGTTACCCAAAAAGCGTAACTGTGTTTGCGGTCACCCTATAAATATCCAGGAAAATAGTAAGGCCCTGGACGAATTTGTGTTTCACTGCTGTAGATGTAAGAAAACCGTTTCTCTTCGAAAAGTAACATTTTTGAAAATTCGAAAATATCATTGTGACTGTTGGTCGAGTTAATAGCATATTTTGTCCTGGAAATTCCCGTTGTGCTTGCGGGTAGCATGTGTCGTTTGTCCCAAAAGTCAACGATACAGTGATACGTGTTCTGCCGTGAAATATGTTCCCACAAACTGCTTTCACTCAACCAACAGCTCGGTGGTCCATCCAAGATCTTTGAAATAGACGATTGTTATGAACAAATGCAAATATGGACGCGGAAAACCATCCGAAACTGTTTGGGTTTTCGGTATGTACGACAGTTTAGGAGGGAAGGGATACTTCGAAAAGGTGGACAACCGATCGGCAAGCTTCCTTTTGCCGATAATCCAACGCTGGATTATGCCGGGATCCATCATTTACTCCGATGAGTGGGCCGCCTGTAGAACACTGTCGTTCTTAACGGTGAACCATTCCCTGGGATTCATCAACTAAGCGACAGGAGTCCACACAAGCAACGTGGAAGGCTATTGGAGTAGGATAAAGAGAAGAATGAATGCAGTTTCCGGCTCCATTGGTGACCGAGGGTGGGAACACTTGGATGAAGTTCAGTACCGCCACTGGTTACATTTCTATCCCTCAAACATTGAAATGGACATAGAAACATTTTTCAACACATCAGTGAGCGCTGTCCAATAAACTAAGGTCCATATTTATAACTTTGATGTCTTTTTTTACTCCAATACTTTTTGTAAAATCAATTTCCCGCATCCTGTTATAAAATTGATATGACAAATCGATCATGTTACTTATCAGTCGTCATTATAATATTACGAAATTTCCCTGGGGGGCGACTGTCGTTTATTTCTACAATTATTTTTAAAATTGTTCCGTAGCGTGCTCCGTTTCCTCCTATCCCTTCCATTTTCAGCTTGGTACTACTCTAGACTGCTGCTTATAATCTCTTTGTTCAAGATTCGGTTCTCTTGGACCTGCCGAAGGCTTGGGGTCCTCACCCACAATGGACAATTTGGCTCCGGCAATGATCGTTGGGCACGGCTGTTTCCACCGTTTTGACCACATGCGTCCGAGTTCCGGACCAGTTTGAGGATCACACCCCCTGCCTCATCTACATGGTGTTTTAAGGTTAGGTATCTAGCGTATAGTCAGTCCCACATCAAAGCGACCAACGCCTTATTAATCTATATAATCGAAATCACTGCATGATCGATTGAAGCCCCGAACCCAATGAACCTGTCTCCAAGAGCGAGTTATATTGCAGCATAGAGTGAAACATGTTCCTTTACCGACGTATTACTCTGGCTGTATTCCTTCCTTTCTATTCCCGTCCTCATGCCTCCACCATCAGGCACCATTTGTTCCATAGACCGCCTCTCCGTATTTCCCCGCACGGTTGCCGTACGTCCAATCCTTCCGAGACCAATTTTACCATTACTTCCAGTTCTAGTGACATGCATTTTCAATGCATCCTCCATCTTCCATAAATTCGTCGGTGACCTTGTCCGGTTTGTGTTCCTTTCACACTGTGTTTTCGTTCTGATCCCCACCATTTTTATTGTCTAACTATGTGCTTACACTGTTATTGTACATACACTCGCTCTGATCACTTGATCATGCCTTGTGCATGTCTCATGGGCTCCGTGAATTATACACATTATTATTATTATTATGAAGCATAACAAGTAACAACACAATACAAATTCTGTTCGCAACTACGCACGTGTTTCCCGAATGTTGCTGAAGCATTACGCGTACAGTTACCAGTTTACGTCAAGCGGTTCGCTAACTGTCGCAGCCATCCATTTCAATTCCACTGCACATCATCAACCGGAACCCCATGTCCGAAGAAAAGGACCAATCAACCAGCCGGACAACTGTTCTGTGAGTCCGTTCCATGTACTGTTTATTTCATTATTATTCGTTTATGTAGTATCGTTTTTACTAAAGGCATACGGTTTGGGAGGTTTTTAATGAAGCATTTATAGTATGTGAACCTCTCCAGTGGGATGCTACTGCAGAAGCGGATTCTTTTAGCCAGAACGAGGCCGTGTTTGATGCCCCGAGGAGGTTCCTGTGGCTTCGCGCTGATGACATAACCCACAAAGTTATACTGTAGATTTCATTCAGTGAGGCGATTGCGGCAGGTGCCATCATAAACGCTTGCACAGTTCACGGTCTTGAAAAGAAGGTGATAGCACAGATTGAAAAGGATAATGATACGCAAACCGGTGCCAAAACTCAAGTACTCTACTTGATATGCTCCGTTCGTGACTTTTCGCTTAGAAGGCCGGTCTACCCGGGAGGACTCATGTAGTCAGGCACGAGATCTATACAGCGGATAACAGACCCATTAGACAACACCCGCGTAGAATACCCTTTCCACTACGAGTCTCAATAGGAAAAAATGATTAGGGACCTGCATTCAGCCCAGGTAATTCGACTATTCAGCTCACTGTGGGCACCTCTTATAGTTCTGACTAAGAAGAAAGACGGTACTTTGTCGCTCTACGCTGACTACCGGAAGCTAAATACCGTAACCAGAAAAGACACTGAGAGGTGACCTTGAGGCGGGTGATTTAAAATTTTGTTGTGGTCCAAAATGCGTCAGAAGTCGAAATCATCTCACTAGAACAAAACCGGAGTGCATGTCTGCTTGATTTTACAGGCCATAAAGGATTGTGAGAGATTTTTGAACGAACTACTCGGTTAGTCTTCACGTGTCTGATCTTGTGGTTACCCCTAAGATTAACGAACATGTTGTGGAAATTGAAGTTCTCGATCGTAGATCTTTAACCTTTTAGTAACATTAAGCGCGGAAAAATGTCGAAATCAGAGTTCTGCGGTTTGCGGAAATGTAAAAAGTTAATCTCCAGTGACAAAAAGTGTGATTGTTGTGGCTACTGGTATCACTCGTGTTGTGCCCACCTAGATAAAAGAATATATGAAATATAATAGAGTAATGCAGCACTCCAGTGGATATGTTGCCTGTGTGTAGCCATGGCACAAAACAGCTCGAAAGCACACTAACACGGCGCTTGAGCCTAGCAGTACCGTCAGCCGAGACCATAACACTCATCCCGACCAAAAGCAATTGAGCAAGCGCCTAGAGCAGAGAATTCCTAGCCTTTAATTTAAACACACAAACAGCATCACGACGCACCGAAAGCAAAGCGTTCTTGTAATGAACCACGAGAAACCGATCAGAAGAGACGCGAAGATCCGGGCGGATATCGTCGGCCGAAAAGTCCGCGATATCTTTAGAACTGCATGTTTACGCGTTTATGGACCCATAAATAGGGTACAGAGGTTTGAGAGTTGGAGAAAATAACGCGAGCCAGGTAGCGGTATTGCCAGACTTATACTTATCGAATTCGAAAATCCTAATATTATGGATATGCTTCTTTCTCCCGGATCCTTTGAATTTGTCCGTTCCTTGGTATCGTGAAGTATTATTCCGTATAGTTACAGTAAAGGAAATCGTGGTCATCACTTCTGAATCAACTTGGTGAATTCTTAAGGTCAAATGTTGTCCTACAACGCCACATTTTTGAAATCCTTGTAGTATATCGCTCAGAAACATCAGTTTCTGATGTAAGAAATCGCTTCAAACTACTGCAAAACTCTGTTCAAGGACACCATAAAAAACACCGTGCTGGCTGGCGGCGTTCTGTTGATAATTTGAACCTTCCGTCTATTATCTCATGTGAAATTCGCTCGCTCATGGGAAAACTCGATGATGTCAAGAGAAGGAATGCAAGAATGTAGAGGTAACTTTACTCTAGGAAAACTGGCTACATCCTGACATTGAGGACAACGTCGTGCATCTTGATAGATTTGACATATTCCGGGGCGACCAGCCTTAATGCATTGCTGTTGGTGATTTTAAGTATTTTAATATCTCTTTCCTTACAACTTAAGGCCTGACAAATGTTGTAAATTTTCCTATCCGGCTTAGTGTCCAACTTGACGGGATTATGTAAATAGCCCCGAAATCTTTTTCATTGAGAAGCGGGCTTCCATAGGTAGCACCGATGATTGCTCTACTTTTTCCATCCCAAGATTTACGGTAAATGTTTTCATCACTGAATGGACCCAATCCACATTAAGAATCATCAGAAGGTGAAGTCGCACTCCTGACAACTTATCTAAACTTAGGACTATGCTTTCATCTACCAATTTCATTTTCTTTTCCGATGCTGATAACTCTTGTAGTTGTGAGCATCTTGCGAGTTATCCTAATTTTTGTTATGATCTGTGTTGCCCTGTTGAGACTTTATATATTCGAACTGACAGATTCTCTTCTCCTCTTCTAAAACGGCTTCGTCCTGGTAAAGAAAAGGCCTACAGGACTGGAAAGCACAGAGCTGCCAAACACATCATTATTGATCGAAATGGTAATAAAGCGCCCAAATTAGATATATATCGAAACTCTTATGGGGAAGCAGAGCTGCCGCGATATGTGGTCTGCTTTGAAGCAGCACTGTGGATCACGCAACAGATCTTTTTCGGATTTTGAGGAGTTGAACCGTCAATTCGCAAATGCTATCGTACCGAACCCAACACCATCTTTATTTACATCTACTGGGAAGAACCAATCTGTCACCCCTGCGGAAGTCCAGGATATACTAAAGTTTCCTAAATCTAACAAGGCTTATGACCCTGATTCATTGTCCTCCTTCCTACTGAAAGAGTGTGCTGAACAACTTGCTTCACCTATTTTCGAGTTGTTCAATTTGTGTGTCATCTGAAAGCATCCTTGATCGTTGGAGGGCTGCTTGGATAAAGTCAATTGGCCAAAAAAGATCTTCCAAATATCGACTGATTCCTTGCACATCAGCATCATTGAAAGTTTTCAAAAGAGTCCTCCTTAATCGGCCGACCCTTTTATCTGTCACCCATGATCCTATTCAGTTTCCTTACAAACATTCACTTTTCACTCTTGATGCTGTTGTTCATCTTGTTTACTCCATTCCATCCTTATTGGATAAAGGGGCTGGCATCGTCCGTTTAACTTTGCTTTATTATGTTGATGCTTTCGGATCACTTGACCGCGGCCTTCTCATTCAATGTCTTTCGGATTGTCAACTGGCAACTGATTTGTCAAATACACTAATTAATTACTTCATTTATAGGATTCAATACACTTTTTGCAACGGTAAATCTTCCTGCCTGCTAGAAGTTAACTCTGGAGTTTTTCAGGGTGTAATTTTGTTTCCATTTATTTCTTTGCTTAATATTAGGACCCTCTTATTCCTCTCAACTTTATCGGTAAGCGCGCAGCATCCAAACGCGGCTTGATTCAAAAAGTTCAAGGTCATTTGATTGATCCCCATTCTCCAAGCCATGCAAAAANAAAAATCCCAACTTGAGGCCTCTGTTGCTCAAAAATTATCTCGCTTATTACAGACCCTAAACAGAAGGCCAGTTTCAATAGGGCAGCAAAAAACCAAAAAAATAAATGGAAATTTATTTAACTTCAAAAATGAAATAAATAATCGTATGTAAGTAATCGTCGTCTACCTGGAGAACATGAAGAGGAAGTGTGTACTTTGATGGACAATTTTAGAAGTACTCGCGAGTTAAGGGATTTCGCTACACACAGGTTCAAGAGACCCTTAACTACGGTATATATAAGATCCATACGTCGAAGGAGGTCTCAGTCGGATTCACGTGGCGATGCGGTGAAAGTTAGGGATATACTGGAGAATTAGGGAGAGGTTAGAATAAGGCTGAATGAGGGCGTCGTTCGTCACATTTATTTCGTTCCCAAGATTTTACTGCACTGCGTCGCCAGGTTTAATGATGTTTCGTTAGCGGACGCCACACATCAGCGAAACTGTGGCGGGGACG
>UZAN01053929.1:5989-16034 GCA_900618425.1 Echinostoma caproni
CCGTGGTGCTCCCAAGCTCATTAGTGCAAGAAACTGGACTGCTTCTGGCTCCGCCGCAAGTCCTGTGATCTGTCCTGTCCTGTCCTGTCCTGTCCTGACTAAAAGACTTGGAACTCTTCTCGCTAGAAAGAAGAATAAATGGAGACTTACTGGATAACTTTAAGATTGTGAAGGGGCTCTCGGGAGTAAGGAAAGAGAGCATGTTCTAGGAGGCTTTACACCAAGGGACTAGAGGGAACGGGTATAAACTGCATAGTCAGCAGTGCAACTTGGTTGTTAGGTCCAGCTTCTTCAGTAACAGAGTAGTGAACAGTTGGAACCGGTTCCCAAAGGAATTGGTAGATTTGGGAAGCCTAACTGCATTTAAGCTCACTCCGGATGAATGGTGGCTGCAGCTCTTTCCAGAGTAAGATCTTTATTGTACTATGGAACGCCTTCATGACCCATGTCCCTTGTTCGCCGACGAGCTTTTTCATTTCCACTTCAGCAAGGACGCCGTACTGAAAGCAATTCACAGTGGTAGATGCACACTTTGTGAGCATACTGCCCGAAGAAATTTGGACGCTCCATTAGCCGTGGCCATTATCAGTTCTGTGCAACCTGACTTGACTTTGTGTTTCCCTGTGTCGTTTTTGAGGTTCATTGACCTTCAGGCGTTGTGTGATTTCAACACTCACGGACCGCGAGTTCTCGTGTTGTTGTTGTCACGGGTATTTTTGTGGTCTGCACAAATTCGATTGTAAACATCAGATAATGTAGGTAGTTCTCCAATTTGGTTTTCTCTGGACTCTTTTTCTATCGTCCATTCTAACAATACACAGACATACAAAATCTCGTAACTAAATTGCAATTAAGCGACAGAACAATGAAAAATGTTTACATGGTTCTGTTTTATGTACGTTACATGGAAAGACATTTATCCATCCGTATAGTCATTAAGGAGAAAATCGTTCATCCATATGGGCATATGTTTTGTCCAGATTGTTTCATAGACAATGTGCGTGTGCATCAAAAAGGTTATTTACGATCTTGAAATCGCGAAAAGTTAAGCGAGGATGTGTATACTGGTAACTCATGCTTTTAAATACACTTCTGTAATGCACAAGAGGAGGGGTTACATCCCGAGCTGCAGGGGCCTACTGTTCGCTCATAGGAGACAACAACTCAGGTCCTGGGACTCGGAATGATGAACTACGTAAGGTGACACTATCTAATTTTGGTGTTAAGTTGGGCGACGGTAGAGCTTTCTAGTACCAATGTTGGATGACGAAAGCAAAGTTCGAACCTTGAACCACAGGACCCAAAGCATGTCAGTGTTAGCTACTTGAACCGCTTTGCCACCATCACTCTAGCACTTGTATTCCTGGGTCTCAACTCAAAGGTTGGAGTCAAAGGTCCATAGTTCATTCTTCGCTTAACTTGTACGTATCCACAATCTTTTGGAAGTCAATCTGAAGAAAAACTCAGTGGAGCCGAGACGGAGAGCTGTTGTATTTGCTTTCAGTGCAACAATAATGAAGTCAACGGTAACCAGATGAAGTGAGTGGCGGAAGAGTGAAGTAAAAAAGACACTGACTACTACTCAAGAATTAACTTAAGATAATGATCCTGTATGAGTTTGAAATGTTCTTTGTGGCAACTTCAACAGTTTCTTGGAGGGTATCCCAATCAGAAGTAACTTATGGGTAGGAGATCATTGGCGAATTTTCCTATGAATAGATTACTTGAAAGGCTTCACGTTCTAACCACGTAGATGGTCCATGCTGATGCACGAGAAAAAGTAAGAGATGTTATAGCTAAAAGTTTTGTCCTCTGATTTTCCGGTCATAAAAGAGTACAGATTAAGAATGGAAGGACCACTAGAAAAGGGGGTGGATAATGCTCCGTTGTTCACGTTCTAGAGCGAAACGGTCATGGATCAAGCTAATGAGGCCTATTTCTATGTGCCCAAGGAAATATGGAAATCGTCTATGTGCAGTTCACGGAATGATCGTTTCAGACAGGTTAAAACTAAGAAATCAGATTTACTGACTTTCTTCTAGTGAAGTACTTTCGCTATCTAATGTGCAAAGACCTTTTGGTGCTCTATACTCTTCGTGAATAGAATACTGGCCCCAAACTGCACAAAGAAGCTCCAAAATGACACGATAATGTACTGATCGATATTTATTGTAAGCTTCCAGGCACTAGACCAGTTTTTATTTTATCCACGATTAGCCAGCTTGACGTTAGCACCCATATAGTAACATCGTATGCGTACATTCTCCATCTTCCGCTTGTATTTGCTTTTAACATTCCAATCTTCATTATACGAATGGGACCAAAACCGGCGCACTAAAGTGCATGGTTGATGGTTGTGTAAACTGAAACTAAACGGAAACATTGCGTCGTTGACCCCTATTTTATCTAGTGGGTCGATTATGCAAATTATGAATATGGGTAGGCCTAGAAATGAACATTGGAAAACCATCTAAGAGATTTTAATGCAGATGAAAAATATGGAGTAACTTGCATAGAGAAATAGCGGACTGCGAAGTTACAAAGCAAAATAAAACTCCTACCGGGTAAATCGTCTGACGTTCAGTCTTTGCCCAAGTAAATTTCATTTCATGTCTGAATAATTAGTGCAGACCTTTGAAAGAGACCTTATTGTTACTTTTTTAAACAACAGAGGTATCCAAACTGAATACATACGCAATGCGATGAAGTTTTCAAGACCATTCTGTTGGATGTTACAATCCTGAAGCGACTCTAACGAATGATATACAGCTGACACATACATGAGTAGTAGTAATGGGATTGTGCTCGCATTCTCATCGTCCAGCGGAATACCGTGAAATGAACTTCACTGATACAAGACAAACTCAATGTATACACGGAAAGCGAGAAAGTTTGAAGTGTACAGTGATTGAGCCTATTTTGAAGAAGAAGAGACGGAAGTTAACCTCGATGATCAATGTGCAGAGTACACACTTTTATAAGCATTCTGATCTAATGAGAAGTAGCAACAAAAACGCGCCTCTGTCGGTTTGCTGCCATGTCCTTCAGTGTCTCTAACCATCCAGTTATAGATTGCTTTGGATCCCAGCCTAGAAGACGGAAGACACCAGTGCCACAACAATAATAACAATTACAGAAACGGGATGGGGGTTTGGGATACAGAACATAAAAAGACGGACTTATTGAAACAGAAAATTACAAATAAATAGGATAAAAAATGTTTTGTGTTTCACCGTACGTTTTTTGAATTTTTTGTGTTAGTTTATCGTTTTTCTATGAGGCACGGGGCGTCAACAGCATTCGCACCACTGATTTCTATTCTGGGTCATATTTCTTAGCGTATCATTTCTTTCTCTACCAACCGAAGCCAAAGCTGAAATCAGCTTCTTCACGCCTCTATCCCCTGTCATGGTCAGACTGCCGCACCGCTTCTTCCAGCCTTTCCCGGCACGTACAAAGAGAGCACGGAAAGGTAGTCAATGGGAGAGCATACGCAATACGTGACCAAGTCATCGGAGGCGGTGTAGAATGATTACTTGTATCAAAAAGCGATTATCCACACCCAACACACGACGACGGGCCTCGCCATTGCTCTCCCGATATTCTCACCAGACACGAGCAATGCTTCGGAGACATCGGTGGTCAAATAAGGAAAGTCGATTAGCATCCTCAACGCGGAGAGGTTAGGTCTCGCAGCCGTAAAGCAAAACGCTATGAACCGCGGCGATGTAGGGACAGTTGGATGTCATGGCGGCGCCACTGGTGTCGCACGTTGGCGGGAGCTGCTCTAGCTTTCGCTATCCGTGATGTGACCTCCCTAACACCACTGCCAGCTGCTACTAAGCTCCCGAAGTACCTACAGCTCTCAACTACTAGATGATCACAGAGGGTGAGTGCAGTCACAGGCTCTTTCCAGTCTTGAACAAGCACTTTGCACTGTCTAAGCACGAGAAGCGGTCATATTTAGGCAATTACTGACCATCTTGTTTCAAACCAGGACTAATGGGCAAGGCCAGTATCACTTTTCACATGCGCATGCCGAATAAAGCAACAGGAGTTTTCAATCTATCAAGTGCTCGTTGCACATCCTCCATGCATTAGAACAGACAAACGCTGTCACCAGCGTACCCTAAGTTGCGTATCTTTTCTCCAGATGCTCCTTTGATACCAAAATTTTGGAGACCGTCTGGTTCGTTGTATAATGTGTCGTCTACGGCGAAGTTAGACAGGAGTGGTGAAATAGGATACGCTTGACGGACACCGCTGCTGGTTTCGAAAGGTCTATTAAGCTCGCCATAGACTCTAACCCCATAGTACAGTGACCTCTATATGTATATATGTTCCTTTGCATCGAAGCGAACCTATTAGGGCTTTACAGTCAACTTAGTCGAGGGATCGTTTGTTGGCGGCGCGTATGGCGTAACCCGAGGACTTGCCGCAATGCGCAGATTTGGTAGGTGCACCACCCACCTTGTGGAAATCTCGCTTGTTGTTCACGGATATTTTAGTCCCTTGAGGGCATCGGACGTCGAAGTATGATTGAGGTTAATAATTTGCTGACGATTGGGACCAAACATATCCTGCATTGGTTGTGCGCAGTCATTTCAATATCCTTTTTTAAAAAATTAGAATGATCAGTGATTCACCTCAAAATGATGGAAGGCGCTCTTGTGACCAGATGTTATGCAATGAATCAATAATGAAATTGACGATGTTATCATCTCCATCTTGAGAAGAGTGAATGGAAGCCTGTCAGGTCCTGCTTTTCCCTTTAGGCCATAAATGCAAGATCGTACTTCCGCATTTGTGGAAGGGGTCACATGACACTACTCAGCTTCAGACTCAGTAATCTGGTTTGTGCCAATCAAGTTGGACTGTTCTTTTAGATACTCCGATCAGCGATCGATCCGTCACTTTGTGCACCCGAGTGGGTGAATTTTCAGCGACTAAGTTACTAAGCTGATCTGTATTCAATCATTTACAAGAGAACCACGATTGCTAAATGAATCAGACATTTAACTAGTCCCGTAGAGGATGGTATAAGTCACACGTGAGTTTTTCTGTACTACGGTATAGACAAGGGGTAACCGAATTACTTTAATCGGTCGAACGCAAAAGATAATTGCTAAACTCTGTTCGCATATTAAATAAAGACCAGACCTTGTTAACTAAAACTATAGGTGTGCCAGTGCTAATTCAACATTGAATTCTATACCTGCAGCTCTACTGCTTACCACAAGTAGTGGCATGTTTCTTAGATGTGGTAAACAATGTATTCTTTTTGCAAAAGGGAAAACAACATGCGGGCAGTGCAATAAATGTGAACGAGTAGATGCAGTTACGGTAGTTAAATTGTGGGGCTTCAAAATTGTACTCATNTGTATTGATCGATCTGTGAAAATCCTTCCTGTAAAGCCCAGTCATTCCATCTCGGTTCCACATTTCGTGAATTTTACGTTCCATTCACCAAACCTCATCCGCGTCACATACATATAGACATTTGACGTTCCACTCCCCTTGTATATTTACCCATCAATCCTACCATTTGACTTTCTTTGTTTATCTGCTTCAATTTTTATCCTACTTGTTTTAATCGCGACTTGAGCGCTCACATTTGGCTCGTTCGTGTGCAGCGTGACGGTGAGCGTGCTTTTCTTACCCAGGCTCATTTACTTCCATTCAGATTTGTTGAATTACGCTCACAGTAACACTTGGCTCTTGTTTTCAAGTTGTTTCGAGATCACTTTGAGGTTTGTACAGATTTTATTTGCTTATTCGATTGTTTAATAATGCAGTTGCGTAGAAATTTGCCGGATCATTCGTTTTATTGACGTTTTGGGATCCAATTTCGGCTACGCGTCGCTCGTTGATCTATTTGGGAGTTACACTCATCCTTTGCGTGTTAAAGATTAGTCTTCTCATCTCAATAAACACTTATTAAACGTGATTTTTATTTGCGTCCTTCTGACGATCTCGTCAAGAAGGCGTTATTTTCTCTTGATCTCCAGACTGTTATATAGGATAGCATCCCGGGGCAGCCGGGCATGCGCTATCAGCAAAGAGTTGACCGTCTTTCGTCCTATGGGACCTGCATTGGATTTCATCACGGTCTTGATAGCCGTCGTTTAGTGTTGGCAAATGCCTAAGTGAAAGTGGATTTAGATTAATCACAGAAATTCGTCGTAGATGGTGAGGGTGTGTGAAAGACTTCCTTTGTCGTGCTTTGCTCTGACTGTGACCACGCGCTGTGTCGCACCCACTTGCTGGCTGCACAAAAACAGTTGAGAACAAGTTGACAACGGTAAACTTCCAGACCCGCCTGTTGTGATCGACTACCAAAGCGAGTTACCGTTAACAGCAGCTATTACCGCACTAAAAAGTGTAAACAGCCCTGGAAATCCATTCAAAACACCGTGCCTTCAGTCAGTTGGTCAGTTGGCTTAATCCAATTAGCTGTAAAANACCTTCGAACGTCTCAATATGGTTGGAGATGGGTGTTTTGGGTTATGGGCGGTGAACCGGTACTTAATCATGGGGAGTTGGTTAAAAACCATGATTCCAACACGAACAAGAAAAAGTATACCAACCGTACCCACGCATCCCGGGTTCTCACAGTGTTCACTTGTTTAATTGGACATTGAGGCGCATTGGGCGTCTTGGACCTTTAAGATAGATAATTCAAAAGGTTTATGGTGCGATATATTGGATATGTTCGCATTGTATATATTTCACACGCATCCTAATCCAGACTATGTGCCAAACAAATCACGATATAATAACCTTTATGAAAAGGGAAAAGTTTATTGATTTACTTGTGCGCGGAATACCGTCAGGTTGCCCAGACCAAGGCAGGTGAATTTTCTTGCGTAATTCATAACGGTAACCTTCGCATAGCCAAAGCCTGACCAGCAAGGTAGCGGGACGATGTGAAAACTGCAATCCATTTGGGGGCCCGTGTCCAGTTAACCAGGTCATTCTCCCTCTGGACGGGATGAAATATCTGAGGTGCCCAATACACCTCGATAATCAATCGAGCCATAGCCAAAAAGCTGTAAGTGTGTGGTTCGTACGCCTCTTCTTGGTTGGTCTGGAATCGAGGACTCTAGCCAACTGCCTTAGGTGAAATGCCAGGGGTTTGCCGAACCGGTTATATCACCGGATGATAACTTTTAGTCCTCTCACTACGGTGCAAATCACCTCCACCACCAGAAGACACTGGATAGGGCTGGAGAAACTGTTTTCAGATTCGGTTTCCTTTGAAAATGACCAAAACCCGTGAACAGTAAGCCGAACTCTGGCCTGGCCGTGGATGATCAATTTTTTACTTTGCGTCAGGTCCTTGATCTGCGTCACACCAACCGTCGACCAACCATCGCAGTGTTCCTTAACCTGAAAGAAGCCGTCGACTCAGTTGACTGCAAAGTTCTAATAAGTTCCCTTCTTCGGAATGGAATGCCCCAGAAGTGCGTTAACTTACTAAGGTTACTGTACGCACGTACCTCTGGTCCAGTAAGGCTCTATGATTAACTAAGTAGGCCGTTCGTCACGGTTGCCCTCCTTCTTCATTCCTGTTCAATTTTGTCGTAGACGAAATACTGGAGAACGCACTAAGTGGTCTCCAAACTGTTGATATTGAATGGACAGCTGGAGAAAAGCTGTGCGATTTAGAGTACGCTGATGACATCGTCTGTCTGTTCGAATGTTTGGAGGACGCGCAAAGCGCACTTGATAGACTAACGAGTGCTGTTGCCACATTCGGTATAGGCTTTGCACCTTCAAAGTGCAAAGTGATGCTGTAGGACTGGGTGTCGCCTACTCTCGCTCTGAAACTAAATGGCCGGGAATTTGTTATGGTGGGTCGCTTTTCCTACTTAGGTAGTAGCATGACCAATGACGGAAGCGTCACAAACGATATAACTACCCGCATTTCCAAGGCTCGAGCAGTATGCGCATGATTGGCATACCTTTGGCGTAGACGTGAAGCTTCACTGAAGTTGAAAGGTTGTGTATATTTTGCTAGCGTTCGTTCATTTCTGCTTTATGGTTGTGAGACCTTTAATTTGCGAGAAAATATCCATCGACTAGTTTTCGATTATCGGTGTTTACGCAGTTTAGCCCACGTTGGATGGAGCGAACTCATGAGTAATGTGGAGGAAGGCCGTCGTGTGTTTAGGAGTCTATAAGGGGTAAACTTGCTATTACATAGAATTCAGGTTAGTAAATTTCACTGATCAGGGCACATATTGCGTATGCCCAGCTGACGTCTGCCGCGCGGAGCTTAATTCGCTGAAACCACCCAGGGCTGGAGGAAACCACGTGGAGGTTAACATGAACGTGGAGATGAAGCATGGAGAGATGCACCGAGCGTTTAGGCAGAATGTGACACCCGTCTTCCAGGTTGGGGTTCAAAAGACTCTGCAACTGGTTGGTTCGAGACACTGAAGGATATGGCAGCGAACCGACAGCAGTGGCGTTCTTGTTGTCATTTCTTATCAGGCCAGAATGCTTGAAACGGTACGTGTGCAGAGTTCGAAAGTGCATTCTGTGTTGACCATATCGGTTCACCTTCTTCTCCCTCCCTCAAAGTAGTTCCAATNCCTATCCACGTTAAATTTTATCACTAACCTTGTGTGTATTGCGAGTTTGGCAGCGATCAGTGAAGTTCACGTCACTGTATTTCGCTGTACGATGATGATGATGCTCAGAATAAATGCAACCTGAAATTAAATCGATACCGTTATCCTCCCACGAGGACAGAGCAGTTTCTAGAACCTTATAACAGAGTTGAATAGAGAAGTCGATGTTTGATGGGAACAACGCATCGTTTGAGCAAAGTTTAAAGAGGTGCTTTTCGCTCGTTACTCGACTGGTTGATATCGCACATGGGACGATCTGGCGATTTACTAATTCTTCCCGGGACCCCACTTAGGCACTGAGGTTACCAGCAACTACCGCGATTTCCGCTGAGCAAACACTCTGGAGTAGTCAAGAACGGTCATTGTATAAAATCTTGTTTTAGATGCACCACAATTAGTTGATACATACACGGATACGATGGAAAAGCAGTGGTGCTTCGTTCGGTTTCTGAGGACCTGCACTAAACCACCGAGACGTACAGCACACATTCGACTACTGATTGGAATCCGATCAAGAAGTGAGCGCTCGAACTTGGGAGTTAGCACAATCCCAACGCCGGAGACACCTCAAGTGTCAGATGCTGAATCACCTGACACACAGAGGAAAGCTTGAAGATGAAGTTGAGTAAGAAACATTAAGCTACACCATACAAAAAGCAAAACTCGCGTGTCATTTCTCATTTGAATTGTATGCAAGCTCAGAAGCACACCCGGTTTTCGATGAAATTTTCGGTTAACCAAGCAGTTAGCCTTGTGATACGGTGCCAGGGTGGCAGTTGCTACGTTTTTCACGTATTTAGTCGGCCAATAAAGATAAAATTGAGATGATTGAAAAGCTGACTTAGTACGATGAGGATATAGACTGTAAGTGAAGTTCTTTGTAGGTGAAGAATGACTCAAAAGTGATGAACATTGCGCGAAAGTGTATAGTTGATGCTTGTACAAAAAATGAACTGAAGCAGGTGAACAGCACGATGCTTAAAACGCTTTGATCCCATAGCGTGTTTCAAGCAGATCATTTCAGTTTGTACAACCATTAATAATGTACTACCGAGCAATGGTTTTAATTGCTGTCTTTCGACAACCCATCTAGATGGAATAGTAGAAGGATTGGAACATTGAAAGTCCATTCGAAGAGGAAATCGCGAACTTCAGTAGACTTAAGTTGTAAAGAATTGAACAATCGTCTACAGGCATTCTGTAATAAAATTGTTACCTCTCGGAATCAAAGTGACTGCTTGTAATACAAGTCATCATTCGCAAACTCATGATTCGAATTACGGTTTTGTAAATTCAAGTAAATGATTCCCTGAAGAAGAGGAATGCACTTAATCACGTCATCATCATCGTCGTACAGCGAAATACAGTGACGTGAACTTCACTGATCGCTGCCAAACTCGCAATACACA
>UZAN01053935.1:3282-16031 GCA_900618425.1 Echinostoma caproni
AAAACCAGGTTGAGAGGCTGCACAGTGGCTCTTAGCCCCTCATTTCACGGTTCGTTTGTTCTGGACACGACAAAATTCACAACTGGATGAGATCAAAACCTCCACTGCTTTCATGCATTATGTTTATGTTCAAAAGGGGATGCTGTTGATCATCTGTTGGTCAAAATTCATGAATAGAATCAATCGGAATTCGCGGAATTTAAAACCTGTCCACACGTGATCGACCACATAAAGGACAGAGATTCATTATTTGAAATTCAATATAAAGTTTTACCGACCGGAACAAATCGGACTGACAGTGCAAGGCCCTTATCAGGTGATTTAGTTGGATCACTGTGGAATTGGTACAGAGTGGCGAAGAAGCCAAATGATTTTATCAAGCAAAAGCTGCAAGAATATGCACACTTTCAAATCTGGTCGAAATGAGGTATAATACAATCCAAAAATATTTTGGGCATGCAGTGAAATATAAAATCAACTGTCTAACAAAGAAGAATGAAGTTCAAAAGTTTAGTTATGATCTGATATTATTTAAAACATGGGGCAGATTGAGTGAAAATAGGTAAGCATATTTTCCGCGGGTTCAAGATGGCCCACCAAGTACTCCATAGGATAACCTGGATAGAAATCACTGACGTGCAAGTTGATAAGAATGCACAAGTACAGCGCGTGGCAAAAATCACGGTTCGTTATTGCGATAATCGTATTTCTCAACTAACTACTTGTTAGTAATCAGTCATTTCACTCTGATCACCTGTCGTATGTGCCATGGAAGGTTAAGATCAATGAATCCAAGCAAATTCATCGAAGGACATATCCAGATCCAACTATTTCCTCAGATTTTTGCATCAAGTTAACCGAAAGTGACACTAGAACAACCGCAAATTCTCTGAAACTGCCAACTAGTCATTCGGATTAATAATGATGTTTACCGATAACATTATCTCATGAAATCGGATGTTTTCAATATTTTTTCCACTTTTCACCCATCTAAGGAGACAACACATGACCTCCCTATGGTAGATTGATAACTTAGTTTTGTCAGGTCTAAATTTGGTAAACATTTTACCTTCCAAAGGGATATCGCACACCATAACTGCGGTACTCACAAACTATTTCAAAAATCGATCACAGTGCACGTGTTATCTTGGTAGTTCCTCTTCATCCTCAATTTCTACACTAGACGTATAACAGGGTGCCATTCCTTCCCCGTTTTTATTTTCCACTTATATTTCACCTATGCCTTCTTTTCAAATTAGCTGCTCAATAAATACGCAGATGATGTTGTGGTCGGGATGGTCCACCCGGAAGCATCTGTCACCTCGACCCTCCAACTTGGCCCTACCACAACCTAGCTGAGTGGTCCACTGCGCCTAACTTAACTCTCAATCCCTGTAAATGCGTAGACATGCTATTCTCACTTCACAGTGCGAAGCATTATACCAATCTCCTGGAATCCTATGCAATGTTACTATTATCCAACCTCTAAATGTCCGTTATCTTGGGGTGTTAATCAGCTGAAATTTATGCCTAAGCTGACAAAGTTATTCCCGCATTTGGAGAGGTCAGGAAGTTATCATTTTATATCCTACACCTGAAAGCACTATACGTCCCTCGCTTCTTGATTAAACGTTTTCTTTTTGCTTGTATTTTGTCCGTGTGGCTGTACGGGTCCCCTGTAATCTTTCTAGCGATGCTCAAGAAGCACTTTAAATTGCTTTTCAGAACCGTAATACACTTATCAATAAGTAGCGGGATTTCCCATGAAACTCTCTGTCACTTCATCGTTTCACAACGTAAAATGTCATGCTTTTCGTTATCCACGAAAATTCTTTAAACAACCCTCCACGTCTCTTGCACCCAGATCTTATCGAGTCTGTGTCTGCTTCTTCCACCCGGTCTCGCTATAACTGTATATTTGCTCATATGACCTCCTATCTGTCTTCTATGGTGCCTTATCTTGCCCGATTTCTCGTTAACCCAGGACAAATCACTTCGAAACTGAACTCACCCATATAGTAAATTGCTTTTCTCTTTGCTCGCCTCAGTGGTGGTCCGGTGGTAACGTCACCAAATTATCATCCCGGGGATGTGTGTTCGAATCCCACCAGCACCGCCTGAGATTCACCATTTGTGTGTGTTGCACGGCAGCCCTTTGATTGGCCGCTTCCCCCTTCCTGACAATTGGATCAATGCATATTCAATAAAAGGAAAGTAAGAATGAAGAAAAAGTGAAATGGAAAGATCATTGTTGGTTGACTTATGTAGCTATTAAATATTCACCTATCGGGGTGCGTGCAGCAAATACTTCACTTGACTTGAGTTGAAATAATTCTACCAATATCAGCCATGCTAGCTGTTTAAACAACGGATTGCACTGGCCATGGCTATGATCTTTTGAAATATATGAGGTCTGTAAGCTACATTTTAACATCTAGACAACCCTGAAATGGCACTGCATTATTTTCGCTCCACGGTACAGCGCACATTTCGATCAAAAGTAAATCACAATCCACCGGCTTGTGGAGCTTCGCGTTATACACCTTTTCTGTTTTACTCAGTACACGTTGATCTCTGCTTCCGTTTGGCGAAGAACAATAGAGTAAATCGGGAAACTAAAGTTATCTTAGCTCTGTGAGAAGCACCAGGACAAACGGTCCACCAGCGGCACTGAACGTTTTCAATCTCCTTCATGCATTAGGAAATGCCCTTAAAGAGGTCACCTGCTGATGACGAGACGCAGCATGCATGACCACTGACACACATGAGACATATTCTGGCAGCGTCTGTGATATCCCAATACTCACGGCTCATAATCTTCACCAACCAGCATTGTCACTCACACGGAAAATTCAGTGTCGACCCAATTCTATAGGAATTTATTTTATGTGAGTAATGGAGGATTTCAGTCAATTTCAAAGGGGAAATTCGTCGTGTATTTTCTTACCACTATGCAACAACTGCTAACCCACCTCGATGCATTCGACAGTGTGCTAGCAGCTAAAACGCGTTCACATTTCAGCTACGAGGCTGTCTCAAACTTTGATCAGTGTTCTTACAGGAAAATGATTTGGAAGTTGCCCACTGTGAACATGGTTATGGTAAAAACTACCTCAATCACTTGTTTCAGCAACAAAACATTCTATAAGGAACTATTCAGTAACTCTGTTAATAGCCCTTAGAGCTCGCTCATCCTGATTCTAGTATTCCAGCAGTGTATTTTTCCATTGTCCACATTTTCTATATCGCAGACTACTTGGAGTCTTGGGGAAAGATACTAAATGGACATTGTCATACTAAACCACCTATTCACCTGAAAACAATATCTTTTATGCCGCAATGCCCACACCAATTAGATTGTGCATAACGTAATAACTCAACTACGCATATGGCAGTTACCCTCTCCAACTGACATTAAGAAAGTAGCTTGATTATCCACAGGTAATAATAAACGGAGGAATATTTACCAAGTCAGGTTGTTGGTCTTGAAGAACTGACTGTGCTTTGCCAGTTGCTTAACAAAAACCACTACGCCGTTCCCGGGACAGATATGCACCTCATTTGCCGCTACATCCAGCATGGACATCAGAAACTCTCTGCACACACACCGGATTCGAGCTTTCAACCCATCGATTACCTCGGGCTTGGGATGGTATGCTTTTCTCGTCACCTAACCTCAAAAGCAAAAGTTCAGTGGAGTTGAACCCGTAAATCTTAAAAGCCATAAATAATATCGGTCCCTTACCTCCAGGTTACTGTAAAGGTAATGTCTCGTCGATCCAGTTAGTCATCAAGATGCGGCATATGCGGGTACTCCATCCCACTGAAGAAATTCTGAACAAGGATGATACGGATAGAATATCCAGCGGTTTGATAAAGTTTTCCCCTCATTGCACCCAAGTAACTAGTAGCAGTATTATTTTTTTTGAGAAAAACTGAACCCGGAACTGTGGGTGTCACATTGTACAGTGCGATTGCTTCATCGTTTACCATCGCCTCTCCGTCCCTCTCACCCGTGATTTTAAACAAATAAATCCCCTCTGACCCTTTCCGTGATCTGATTGGATCATATTCCGCGATCTGCGGCACTTGAAATGCCTCACCCCAACACGAGACTCTCTGATTACCCGTTTGTACGTTTTGTATTGCTCTTGTCGTTACGTCCAGTCTATCCATGTGCTGATAGCACTCCTGCTGCATAGTCAACGTTCACTGGGCCTACCTAAGACTCACGGCTGTAAAAAGGGTGTGGTTGCTCGCTCGGGTTAGCTGGGCAAGTACCAGGTCCCTTGTTGCGGCTGAACCATTCGAAAGATCGATAAATGAACCCGATATATATATATATATATATATATATATATATATATATATATATATANTATATATAGTCAAACTGGTTTTTCACGTCGGAATTCTGCCCTGTTGATAACGGCTAGTTTTATACAGAAAGTATGTTCATTAGTCCGAAAACAAGATATCGACTCATATCATTGGTCCGACTGAGATTCTATCAATAAACAGGTCACAGAACCCAATCTGCTGATCAGCGTGTCTAGGGGATAAAGTTTGGACCGGGTGAGACTTTTGGCTCCGGTACCCTTGTATCCTCAGAATTCCTCCAGCAAATCATATCGAGATTTTCAAAGAGCTGACGATGGCTTGAAGAGAAGTACTCGATTCCCCACTCGGTAGAGTTTCTAAAGCAACAATCTTACTGACGGCAGTGGTTGGTATTGGGCGTTAACTGGGTTTACTCAATTGAACGCCAACATAGGTTGTTAGTCCTTCAGCAACGCGGGAACAGAAGTTCTCCGTCGGTTTTGGACGCTCCCGATGCCTATAAAAGGAATTCGTTGAACCTTTAAAGCCCCTCAACAAAGTCAATTCAGGCCTTTCAGAACCGGATCGATTCATGTGTGGAGTGAAGCACAAAGTTGACAACTGAGCATCATATAGCCTATGGTTCATTCCCTCAGCCCAGATGAAGTTAGATTCACCCTGACGAACGCAAAGTTCCACTGTCCTAACGGCGTATAAGGTTTGATCATGGATTTTGCGAAATCTCGACAATAATGACATTTGCAATGATCTGAGCTCTGCGTCTTTGCAAATTGTTCGGTCACACACACACCATCGATCATTGTTGTAACCGACAGTGTACAAACCTTCATCTTCACATTCAAGGTCAATTAAGTTCAAAGAAGGAATTCGTCGTGTATAGAGCAAATGAAGCGTGAACTAAAAAGTTGTTTCGATCTGGGTGGGTCTCATCAATAGTGAGCGAATCCATTGACCTAACTGAGGATCGAACCCGGGACCTCATAGGCAAAACGCAAGTATGCTATCCATTCCGCCATCGGGTAGCTGATCCGATTGATCGATGAATTTGCTCGGCTGATGTGACCCAGCAGCGCATTTCGGCTTCAATGAAGTTCGTTCATTCTCGTCTTAGCTTGGCTCGATCAACACCGACAGATTATATTTACTGCGCTAACAAGCAGAAGCAATTTGCACTCGGACTAAAAGGAATTTGTAAGAGTGAGGTTTAACCGCTAAGTGCGGTCAAAATTAACGTATGGTGCGAGATCTACGGTTTCAGGTTGATGGAGACGCAAAGCACAGGTAATGGACCAAGCACCTAGGTCGGTTCACCTGTTGGTTTCTGACCTAAACGAGCCAAATTGCAATTCGAAACACTTCGTGGAAGGTGGGAGGAAATTAAATCAAACGTGCTTGAGAAAAAAGCAGTTCGAAATGTGTGAATGTGTCGAGTTTCACGATAGCGACTGAGAAAACAATGTATTCAGTCATAAACGTATATTGTTATGCGTCGTCAAGACCCATGTTCATGTGCGCGTTATGCGTGCACAACCTCGTTGTGGTCGATGTTGCTGGTCACGTGACCGCATATTCGAAAACTTGTCTCGTTCGTCTGAAAGCTTCGCGTGGATTGTTGCGATTACCCATGCTCGAAATAACTTGTACAGGCAAGTCAGAAAACGAACACTGTACGATAGAAATTCATTTAATATACTCTCATCGACCACGTATGTGTAACGCTGAGAAAGGTAGACAACTGAAAGGAATCAAGAAATCCCGTTAGATTTTATGGTGATCCACTATCGACTCGGACCATAGCTAGGATGTTGTGTTAGTGGAATTCAGCATTCATCCGGAAAATAACGGCGAAATAACCTTTGAACGCGTTCTGTATTTTTATTTTGAAACACAGTGTCTGCTTCAGATAACCATATCAGTTGATCTGTACACTGAACCCGTTTTGGGTACACCGAGTGTCCGCCTGAACGTTGTTCTTACATTCTGTGCATACTGATCTTTCTGGATCAAAACGGTCAATACATTGATCTGTATGAAGAATGGGTCAGCACTACGCGAAGTAACAATAAACATTAGTACTTTTTGTCTAATCTGTTGGTGATACGACGATGTTCTATTCAGGGAATAAAGAGTGCAGGCATAGTTCCTAACGATGTGTAATTTCAGGTATAGTCCAGTCAGTTAAGCACCACAGTGGGTACATGTACAACAATCAGATGAACCCTTTACACCAAACATGAAAAACTATCAACCTCAGTTAGGAAGTCCCTTTAATTGTTCCCGTGGGGGAATGAATACTGTGCTATTACCTATTCACTGCGTTAGAAATGGCAAAGCAGAAACGAGAATAATGATGATACACTGTGCACACAAACAATTAAGCTAATTCAGCAAGTTTAGGCTTTCAAAGACAAGATGGGTGTTAGTAAGAGTTGTGCGGTATTACATAAGACAAGTGTTTTTCAGAATTTGCCACTACGTGCTTAGAGTACTTAGAGTAAGCGGTAGTTGCAGAGATACGTCTGCCAAGATTAGACTAGAGATGATGGGATGGGTCTAGTGGTATGCTGGTCGAAAGTTTCCGGCAATCCTTAAACTGCTGCGTAATTATAAACCGCACAATATGTCCACAAGATACACCTTACTATTGACATACGCTTTTGGTGGCTTTGCGTATGAGTTTGAAGTCTCTGATAACAAGACGGGGAAAGATAACTGTGAACCCATGGTCAGTAGGGAAGGATGATAGAGAAGACAAAACAATTTTGTCAAGTCGATCGAGAAAAGATTGCACCTCCAAATTGATAACGTAAAACTGAATGTCCTCACTTATGGGAGTTATCTCGACGACATGAGGAGACCACAATAGGGATCATGAGAAATGATGGCCTCGATGTATATGACGAAGCATCTTGTAAAAACATACTCTCCGTTGATAATGCTGACCAGCGATCATTACACCAATAAACGTTTTCACTATTTAGCAAAGAAAATAAGTTATCTCTACACTTGAAGTGAATCATACCAAAGTTATTTAAGCTCAATCGGTGGAGAGTGGAAAATTATTCGGGAGTTTCGGGTAAATGTACGAATTAAAAGCTTCCTGCTATATGCAACGTTATTTACATATTTAATGGGCAATCAGTCGTCTAAATTCGGCATGAAAGAAATATAAGTGAACAACAGGGAGAGAGAGAGAGAGTGAATAAGAATTCGAAAAACTGAAGAACTCTGAAGTATAGAAGCAAATAGTTGTTTCCATTATACTCAGGAAGCAGTTGGTAGCGTGTCACGTGGCTAAGTAACATATTGGTAACTTACTTATTTGACTACAGACTGATGAACGTTTTGAAAACTCGGTTCATGGTCAAATCAGCAGTAATACAAGTTGGGAGGATTGATGTGTATGGTATGCCGGTTGCAGCATTACTGAAATACAGACCGAGAAAGTCCACGTTGGCAGCTGGCAGATTCTTCATCGATTTGAGACAACTAAAGTGAAATACTATTCCCGTGTAAAGACGTCAATTCCTGTTGGCCAAAAGTGCACATACACAAGCGGTTTTTAGTCCACGCCGCCTTGATACCCTTCGAATAACATCTCTTATCAAATGGGAACGACAAGACATGCGCTCTGTTCGTTAGTGAAAGCGAAGATCAAGACGCGCCCAAGGTCTGTTTGGAAAGACAGCAACGTTCTGTAGTCCAAGGTTAGTCCATAAAGTGACATCAAACCTATTNAAAGTCGCCACACACCCGATGCAAAAGGAAGAGTCTACGTAATTCAGTAAAGCGGTGGAAAAAATGTCTGTGAACTCATTAAAAACAAAATGAAGAAATATAATGTAATAATAATATAATGACCTATAATAACAGCCCGGTAATTACTGAGATGTTCAAGTTTGCACTGGTATAGAAAAGTGCTGATATAAAAAGGGAACACACAAAATTGTTTGCTGAATTGCAGCAACGGTTGTTTATGCACGCGACAACGCTCTCCCCAAGTTTATGAACCGGAATTAGTCGATCAACTCAGTAGATGAAAGAAAATGGTCAGTTTTGACAGCATTATCATGAATAGCATTGCACATCCAGCTTTTCTGACGAGGTGCGCGATCGACTTGTCAATATTCATGTCTAATTGTCAACTCTTTTACTTCTTCCATATTACCAAGCAGGGAGCAAACATTTCCACTGATGATTGCTAAAATGCAAATCTCCGAAACTGATCGTTTTCTAACACAAATGGACACCCAGCCGGATTTTTTCCAGCCATTTCTTTGAGCTTTTGGCACTTTTTGCTTACTCCGTTACCAACCGATTTGCCTAAAACAGGTAAAATCCAGTCACCGGAATTTTAAGGTACATCATAAAGGCTGCAGTGTAGTACACAAAACTTTGGATGGTCTTATTCACACAACATTCCTATAGCCACGAGAAACATGTACCGTAGATAAAATCCAGTAAAAAGCGATTATATGGTCCAGTGTCTGAACATTTTACGGACTGCGCGACGGAATTCAAAGACCCCGCTTCATGCGGGCATGCGGAAAAAAGTGCCCAAACTCCGAAGGTCTATTCTATATATATAATATATATAATATACATAATATTCGGACTGCCCTACGCCAACTAATCATTTCAAACCACTCTATAAGAGAATGTGTCTGAAATATTTGAGTGGTTTCAACAAAGGAACCTCCGCATGAACCCTAACCTAAAGCAATATAACGACGTCATTTTTTCTTTTTTGAAAGGGTAAAAGTATAATGAATTATCAAACGCCAGCCCGCCTTTATCTATCCTCAGTGAACAGGTGGAACGACAACCGTCTGTCAAATACCTGGGTGTTATTTTCAATCGTAACCTCACTTGGTCTGACGTTTATCTGAAGGTCAGGAGGCTCACTTTTTATGTCTTACATCTTAAATCACTTTCCATTCCAAACCATCTCATACGACGTTTTCTTTTTGTGTGCGTTTTGTCTCACTGGCTTTATAGGTCCCCTATTATCTTCCCTGGTCTTTTGAACAAGGTCCTCGAACTCATTTCCCGATCCCTCAAATTTCTGTCAGTTTGTACTATCATACTACGGGAACATCTGGTACAGTATGTGGTGACATATCACATAAAGTTCCATAAAACATTCTCCAACAAGATTTTATTTGATATTTCCCATCCTCTTTATCCCACCCTTAGTCAATGCCTTTCTCACTCATCCACCCGTTCCACTCACAAACTCATAAAGACATGCACTGACGCTTACAGGCGGTCTACTGTTTCTTATCTCGCCAGATTTCTAACAAACCATGAACTCGTTGCAGGAAATCTGCGCAAAACGCTAAACTAAATCAATCATAAACACCGGGGTATGCCATTGCTTTTTGATGTTGCTGTCCTTTTTCACGTCCTTTAATTGCAGTATTATACTGTTTTTGTTTTTTCCCACTTTTTGTTGACATCCTGTGGTTTTGTGGTTGCTGAATATTCACCTCTCGAGGTGCATCAAACCATTCCTTGACTTGACTTGACTTCAATCATTGAACTTCAACAAGTTCACACTGACACTTCTGTACCAATTCTCTGTGTAATGTATTTACCACGAACACGCATCATTCCGCAGTGATACTTACTGACCTTTTCATTTCCGCGTTCGTGGTAACATGTGCACTCGTGTACATCCGGTTTCCACTAGATCGATTGAGTGAGCGCTTTCGCGATCCGTCATTGAGGTGGTCACGATTGACCTTAATCAGTGCACTTCAATGGAATTCGGTATTGAAATTACTTGCCACGGAATCACTTCAAACCGAAATAGGGACACACTGGAAAACAAGGGATCATTGATGCGAACGGTGTATTCCATGATCTACCCTGTGTTTGTATCTGTATGTAGGTTGTCATACGGCCGAAACAACGGTTGTAGCAACAGGACAAGTAGTCTAATTTAACCGGAAGCGCATTCCAAACACCGGCAGTGATGACCGTATCTATCTATTCAAATTGTTAGTAGTTTAGAAGGTACAGTGGGATCCCGGGAGAGGGGGGGGGAGCCATACTAAAACGCAAAGTGTACTAGCTCGGTGAATACTATCGAATAACATGTAAGCGTTAGTATTCATTGGTTGAATACAAACGCGAGTACCAGAGTACCAGACGGACTAACTGTTTAGGGAAAATTTGAATGTGGAAATCAGACTAATGAGTTTGCACAATTTATCTCCATGGTCATTTCGCTGCATCTGTACACGTGCATACTGTAGTAAAAGTGATACTTTTATAGTCAGTGAGATAATCACCGTGAGATGAAGACAAAATCGCTAATCACAACGGACAACACGACATGGTAAATTTGTCAAACCCATACACGTCCAGGTACAATCGTCATGTAAACTAGTTAAACTTTTAATTTACAATCGAAAAAATCATGGTTTAGGCATGGTTAATTATTTTTCAACTTAGTGTACAAAACACCTGTTCGTAGTTTAGATAGTCATGATCTCTATTCTGTCGTGAATCAGATAAAGAAACCGTCCGTGTCCTTTTTATAGGCCCACTTCAACCTCCCGATTGATAAAGCGCTCGGTCACATCTTTTTCCGCATTATTCCTTTCATTATGAAGCAGAGAAAGTAGCATTGTTCCCGAACTTTGTCCTTAAAACAGATTTCTGGTTGTCAAATCCTACCTAAAGGAATTTAGCCAGTAGTTCAGTTTATGGTTTCCATGTAACGCAGTTCGGTATCGTACCAGTCGACTTCTCCTTGGGTTAGATGTCCGGATTCCCAAGGAGGATTACACTCGGTTTGTGAAGAACACCGAATCATAATGGGTGGATGGGGAGTTTTCAATCTAACGATTCCACAGGAAATTTATCTGACAGAGATGTGTTGGTCCTCGGGCTTCAGATACGTCTAGCTGTTTGCGAATGAGCTCGTAGGGACGCGCCGGAAAACCATGCACCCGGGTTTTCAAAATTCAGAGCAGCACCATTAAAAATCGGTGATGTTGGTTGGATACGTCCTTTGAACCACTCTCCTACAAAGCCTTCTCGAACCCCATTTGAAGTAGCGGAAGAAAGAGGATATAGCATGAGCAATCAGCTGATCGGGAGACACATTCCCACTAGCCGTTGTAGTTATTTAATCGATCGATTACCTCAGTAGGCACGGAGGCCTTCATCTGTCCCTTTAGCTGTGTTAGCATCACATAATTAACCTCTGCTAATCCATCTCATCTCCAATAGGGTATAGCATCTGATTCGATTAGGTAAAATCTCTCCGTGGTTTCATTTTTCCAGTAATTTTAGATGGACTCGAGCACTTTTGAGCGTTCATTTTGAAGCCAATATATGGAACTGACTAACACAGCTTTGATCTAATGAGTGGAATACTGGTGCCTAAAACACCTCAAATGGATAGTCGATTGGAACGTTTCTGGAAGAGCAAACCGTTATTGGTTTTATGCTTGACGTTCAGATGTATATTCGGATAAGCACCGTTTAAACCCATGAATGGATGAATATGTCAAAATCGAATTCAAAGATTTTCCCCTTGGTACACTATCTGTGTGGCGGGGACGATGAATCAGTATCTTTTATTGCACAAGAGAATTAGCTTGGTGAATTCCGATAAATGGATTGAAAAGCAAATTTTCTTTCATTGTGCAAAGTAGCAATTAATTCGACCAGTTTCCATCATTATGCCAACACCAGATTTCTTTCTTTCTTTTTTTTCATTTTTACTTCCTTTTATATTGAATACACAATGATACCATTTTCAGGAAGGGGGAAGCGGCCAATCAAACGGGGCTGCCATACAACACATAATCAGAACTATTGCTTTTGGATGTACGAGGGGCCCAAACCAAGCCGCCCACTGTACTCTTCGCACCAGCGAGTTGAATGAGATAATATATCGTGAACTGGAGCAGATTATAAGTTACCAAACGCCACCACCCCAAGTAAATTTAAGTCATTTCAGGTTTGCATGAAAGAAACGAGTTTGTTTCGTGTTCACCGATACGATTTTCCGTGGCGCAATCCGAATTCTTCAACTTGAAGTCGACTACTGACAGTTAGGGGCGCATGTGGCCAACATGTCGATTTCACAAGCAGCTGCAACTAGGGCAAAAGGTAACACAGGTTATCTGTGGTCAATTTCTTGCTTAAAACCTGTAATCCACTCCACTCGCCTGTTTCATCTATGTTCGAATATGTGGCATTCCCGAGTTCCCAGTCAAACCGATAGTTACCTTCTCCTGTGTTTACCTATTTCAATGTATTTCCGGTAGCAAGTACGTCTAAAGAACTGAGACGATTGTCTACCAGGGCAGCAGAGTATGTACCGAAACATTGGCTTCCAACGGATTCAAGCTTCCGTCCAGTTCAATCGCCCGACATATATTAGATTG
>UZAN01053936.1:0-16031 GCA_900618425.1 Echinostoma caproni
TAGGATAGATTTTCAGCCAATAAATTGAATCCCGAGGAAATCTGCTGGCATAAAACTACTTCATTAGTATGCTTTTAATGTGCGAAGGGGAAGGGATCGAAAGATCACTAAAAAAAGCAGAGAGAAGATATGGAGATAGAACAACACCTTGAATAATTAACAAGAGGTTTTGTTGTCCTTCTTCCCAATTTGATACAGTGGACCCTCTCTGTGAAATAGTCAGCCAGCCATGAAAGCAGCTGTCTTGGAGTGCCAAAAGATTCCAGTTTGAAAAAAAATGGGTAATCGGGAAAAAGAATAAGACGCGGACGGATAGTCAATAAAAACAACACAACGGACAGACTTGGTCGAATTGTTTAACGATTTACTGATAAAATGGGTTGGAGTGAACACACACCGTCCAGTGTAGATTTTTGAATTTACATACAAACTGGCGAGCGGGGCCATGGGAAATTACGGTGACGGACTGCATTCTACTTAGGTAGACCTTTTTTCAGTCAGCTTTGGAGGCTAGCATAAATAGGATGACGATACTGTTTCGCAAGAAAAATTGACTCTGAGGCTTTCGGATCGGAATTATGGTCACATGATTACGATGTAAGGGAAACATGTTGACGAGATGGACACAGAAAACTATTCAAAACTTACCTCCCATAAAACTGACCGTATCGGATGAATGTAGACTAATGAAATGGAAACAGTGATCCATGGTAAACAAATGCACGAAGTCCAGTCTGCTCATATAACTGTACGAATTTCGACCATTGCAACTTCGCATACACTGGTTAGCAGGTTTGGGGATTTAAGGTAACTTTCTACCTCCTGGTGCCACGACACCCATTGAAATTCAAACTCATGCTGAGAAACAAAAAAAACATGCAAACATTCAACTCTCTCAAGTAAACATTCACGTCCATTTCACATGTTATGTCATCTGATCCGATTACACAGACGGGAAGTGGGCCGTGTGAACGGCCACTGCCTCTTCAAACTAACAACGAAAGGCACAGAAAAAAGCTCCGTTTGGATCGTGCTCCTCAGATGGTTAGCTGTGGGATCATCGTCAGGCATAGGGTGTTTAGCTACGTGGAGAGAATGTGCTCGATGTGTGTATTATGCACAACGTGACGGACACGTTTATTTATTAGACTTACCCGTTCTCAAGAAAAAGCTCAATGTTTACCTCAAACTTACGTCGTTCTGAATGACCAAATTACACACACACACACATGCAAACAAACATTTCATGTATACCGCTACCATTGGCTAATCCTACTATTCGAAATCAAAATCGGAATCGAATAGCATGAACTTGGATTCGGATTGAAAACCAAATGAATAGTGAGTGTAAAGCCGGGTAGAACCAAGACGAACTGTGGATATAGGTAATTCAATTTGGAAAATCATGCCTAAAAATTTTCCGATCATCAAACAATCATGAGTCGATTCTTCAACGTTCCATGAACAACGACAGGGCTCATTTTCGTTGCATTCTTGCATTCAGCCAATCCGATTGATGCTACTTGAGATCACCTCGGCAAGAGCAGAGGTGTATGCTACCGAGCGAGTTCCCAGGTCGTGGATAGGGGAACGGCCGTTAATTGGCGGTTAACTGTAAATAAGGTGGGTGTATTCTCACTGAATAAGCCGTCGCGGACGATCAGCTGCAGTGCTAAAGGATGTGGTGGGTTAACCACTTGGCAGGAATTCTTCACACAAAACACCACATGTATCTTATGACAGCGCTGTGACGTGGTGGGTGTGGCCCGCCACTGAATACGGTCATTGCCCCCTTGTCGAATTCCATCTACCCGACAAGGTATCCAGAGAAGGCGACCGGTCACCGACTTATCTGGAACAATACTGCTGCCTTGTAGCCCGCGCTTGGTTACGTGAAGGCTAGAGTGCATCCTCGAACAAGGACTACTCTGGACTGGGCGACCGAGCAGTACAACAGCCCACAATGCAAACAATGAATTCCAGCTTAATCAATAACTTGTTCTTTCAGTTCGCCTCACGCATGAAAAAAACGCTTTACACCGTGCACATCTTCCTTTGTTCCATTTTTTCCTCCACCACAAACATTCCCATTATTATCAACATCTTCAAAGTACCCTACTACCAGTTGTGCCTCCGATGGAAATTCCGCCCTTTTTCTCTCGCCTCCGGCCTCGAATAGCGTCCAATTCTCATCGAATATTTCTCCACCAGTTGGAGCTCTTCTTCGTCCTCGATGTCCACTCAAACTAGCCACTTTTAATGTGCGTACCCTGATACGTATAGGACAACAGGTACGTTTAGCTCGTACCCTCGAGACCCTAGACATCGATTTGTGTTGTATCCAAGACACTCGCATTGAAGACTCTATACGTTTTGCAAGTCAAGTTGTTCCAGTATCAAGTCAAGATGTCCTCGGATTACTTAAAGCTGTCGCGTCGACCTCACCTGTGCTGACAAGTCTGGATGACTACCGTGCAACACCGATTTCTCTACCGCACGCTGAAGTGCGAGGGACGATTGTGAGGCGGGATTCGGTCACAAACGCCTCAATTCCCATGACACATATCGGTTGTTGCTAGTACGCATATGCCTCTGTGTGTCCCCCTCCGCTGATACCAGTGAATCATGCGCGATCAACGCTTGAGCCATCGCTTATCTCCATCGCATGATGCTGCAATAGTATTCATAAGCTACACCTCAAGCAGCTGCACTGGGACACCAATAGATCATGCTCGATCGATATGCCTATCAGTACTGACCAGATTCACATCCAGTTTGTTCGACACTTTCAGGCCATAATCCATCTCTGTGACACCACCACAGAGGCACCGTCAAGCAGTGAACAATCAAAATGACCATTTCGGCCATAATTTCGGAACGGAATGAGATATCTCTATCAAGTCAACTGCAATAGAAATAATGTAACAAGGGCTGTCGAAATTGGAATGTTTCAAAAATGAACTTTTCTGAGTATCGGCTCTTAGTTCAATAATCCTCATCGCTGAAATCATATAGTCTTACGTCAACACTTCCATCATATAAAGTAAACCGGGTGAATTATGATTATGGTTATGTCATTCACAAGTACTAAGTGCAAACTGTTTTCGAACAATCGTGTTGCCATTTTCGCATTTCTCGGTTCAGGTTCACCATGGGAAAACCACCTTGGCCACCACCAATCAAAAATTGTGAATATGTTCGATAAGTTAGTACGTTTTAGGAGATCAGAACACTTTTCGGTTATCACAGCTGAACCACAACGCATTATTTCAGGGTTCTTGCAGTCAACCCGGGGGAAACGATGAAGGTACAGTATCAGTTAATGGTAAACAAAGGATGAAACAACCTACGCAACTGACGTGATATTACCTAGGCTTGAGGATCTGAAAAGTGGGAAGATATTCTTCGACGCAACGTTTTATGAAGCAGGTCCCAAGGAGAGAAGATTTTCGAACCTACGTCGATGTCTTGGATAAGCATGCAGGCCTCTAGAAAACAGATTAAACAAGCTCTAACTTACGGCTACTGTCCCTAAATAGCTAGAAGGGTTCGGTAATGATAAATGATTCACAGAATCCACCTATCAAATCTTACCCCATCATACTGAAAATCCTCACTCTTCATTTACTTTCTCTTTGTTTTCGCACACGGTTACACCTGTTTTATTCATTCTTGAATATACAGGTGTTCATCAAACTCGTGCAACAGCACTCTCATTTTGGAAATACATTTCAATCTTCAATACCACAATTGAATATTGGTGCCTACGGGACAAATGTATTTATTTCTGATTTTATTTCCCACATCTATTTTCTTAGATCTTTTCTATCACCGTTTGAATCTGCGCGATCTTTAGAGTTGCGATAATATTTGTAGCAGCTCCAAAGTGACAGCTCAGATTTGGGAGATATTTCATGCAAAACATTTTGACTTTGTTCTCATGCATCGCTCGGATTATTTTACGAGAAACATCAAGTCGAACAGCACGAACGATCAGGGGAATCTACGTGTGTCTGGGCAGCAATCAACACTTCATCGGATGTGATGACACGAGGTCACAAATCTGGGACGACTGCACACGGACCGGTCAGGAGATCACGATCAATAACTAAAAGGTGGTGGCGCGAGCTAAGAAAAAAGGGGAACGATTAACTCTCGAAGCGCTACACTCGATCAATTGATTAAACCTACTCGTCGATACCGACAAACATAAGTCTCACTCGCAAACCTCTGACGATTTTGGACTTATAGACACGTAAACATCACACAGGCGCCCGGAAAGATGTTGATCCCATTATCTCATTGATTTCAATTATGTTTGACAACGAGTCCCAGTTTGGATAGTAATGTTACAATAGTCATTTTATAACTCTGTACGCCCAAATTCTCCACCGATATAAATTCACTACAAGTGATTCATTTCTTTCTTTTCATATTCCTGAAAACTAACAATCATTAAGTGACGCATAACATACACAACTCTCTAACTCGCTGCACCTCCGCTTTCCACACAACTGACCCAAATTATCGTGGCGAAAAAGGAGAATTTCCCAATGAGAAAAATGATCATGTCTTATTTAAATGTCATCATAATTGAGCATTTTCGAGTAAATTATAGATACCTGTTGAATTATGACAATTTTGTTAACAACAGTGTTGATTGTTGTTTTTGTAGCTCGGGTAGTATAACCTGGTGTTCAGTTGTTCGCCGAGCTTAGCAATTGTATTGCAAACGTTTCATCACAAATCGAGGTGAACACCTGAACACCATGTTGAATCATATTTGCACACATCCGAGTTTACTGACATCTTGGCCCTGGGTCATTCGTTGGTGCCAGAGGATCGCGCCAAAACGTGATTGGTTGATGGTTCGACGGAGTGGACAAACTGCAGACGCTTAGGTCTACAGGAAAAGACAAAGATATGGCATAGGTTTGAGGTGTGTGTGTGTGTGATCAAGGCACATCTCAGGCTGGGTTTCGTGCCCGTCGTGGCTGCATCGATCAAATCTTCACCCTCCGACAGCTGCTTGAGCACCGTCATGCTTATCAAAGACCGACGATCATTGTATTCTTAAACATCCGCGCGGCATNTGCTTTATCATTTGATTTGTGTACATTGTGAGCTTGGCAGCGATCAGTGAAGCTCGCTTCGTTGTATCTCGTTGTACGATGATGATGATGATGCCGGGCTCTGCTAGCCTTCCTGCAGCTCTACCTAAAGATGGTGGAATAAAGCTTGCTGGAGAACTACAGGTTCTGTTCCCTGAAGTTTGGAACACTGAGCAGGTCCCCTCCTCGTGGGGGGAATCGATTGTTGTCCTCATCTTTAAAAAAGGACCCGCGCAATGACTGCATCAATCATTGGGGTATAAGCCTTATCCCAATCGCGTCAAAGCTGTTGGTGTCAGTCATTCTCCGCCAATTGTACACTACGCGAAAGGAACAAACTGGGTTTCGCGATGGTCGTGGATGCACCGATCAAATATTCACTTTCCGACAGCTGTTAGAGCACCGACATGCCTACTAAAGACCAACGGTCATTGTATTCTTAAACATCCGCGCGGCATTCGACTCTGTCGATAGGACCGCACTATGGAACTGTTTGCTGAGGAATGGAGTACCTGAGAAGTATGTCTCAATCCTCAAAGAGTTGTATCGTCATACCTCAGGTAGGGTTAGGGCCTATGGCCAGCTTTCGCCACCCTTCGCCGTCTCCAGTGGAGTTTGACAACGCTGCCTTATATCCCCTTCCCTCTTCAACTTTGTCATAGAGGTGTTTTACACAATGCTTTGTCCGGTCTAGCAAACGATGGAGTTGAACTCCTCCCAGGGTACAGAGTTCTTGACTTAGAACATGCCGATGATATCGCCTTGCTGGATGACAACACACAGGCAATCCAAGAAGCTTCGAACAGCTTGACAATCGAGGTATTCAGATATGACATGTGATTTGCACCTTCCAAGTGCAAAGTGCTGGTTTATGACTGGCAGGAGCCTGTGCCTGCACTCACCCTCTATGGTGATCAGCTATAAGTAGTTGAGAACTTTAAGTACCTCGGGAGCTTAATCACAACTGTAGGTGGGGTTGGGGAAGAGATCACATCACGAATAACGAAAGTTAGGGCAGTTTTCGCCAACCTACGACACCTGTGGCGCCGCAGTGATATCTGACTGTCCCTTAAAGGAAGGGTGTACATCGCCGCGGTCCGTAGTGTTCTGCTTTACTGCCGCGAGATCTGGCCTCTCCGATAGGAGGATGCTAGTCGACTTTCTGTATTTGCCCACCGATGTCTCCGTAGCACTGCTCGTGTCTGGTGGGAACATCGGGTGAGAAATGACGAAATTCGACGTCGAGTGTTGGGTACTAACAGTCGTTCTCTAACGGAAAAAATTGTTCTACACCGCCTCCGATGGCTCGGTCATGTTTTGCGTATGCCTGCTCATCGACTGCCTCGCCGTGCTCTCTTTACACTTACTGGTTACGGTTGGAAGAAGCTTTGCGGCCAGACCATGATATAGCGTAGACGTATGAGGAAGTCAGCCCCAGCATTTTTTTGGTTGGTGCAGCTCTCCTTTTAATGGAATGTAGTAAAGCCAAATAAAGGAAGAATGAATTTTGTGCGAAATTCGCCACAAGCAGTGTGATTCATTGTGTCAGTAAATTAAATCGAACTGATTAGTTACCTGATGTTATTTGGCTGCATAGCAAGACCAAGTTCAATCCCTGAGGTCCTCGGTTCGATGGTGGATTGGGTCGATAAAGGCATGTTCCGAATTAAAAGAAAAATTTGAAACATCACGCACAATAAGATCATACACGGTGTTCGGCGATCGTGATGATCGAATGTGTTTATATAAGACAGATAGCAACACTTCTTCTCATCGTTTTGATTTATATTCCTCTCTCTCTCTTTTGTGCAGGGCCAGGACTGATTCTCAATTATTTCCGTTTTCAATGTTAGCATCCGAACCTCTAAAGCAGTCAATGGTTTTCCGTTACTCAACTTGAACTGAATAGTGAAGGGGTTACCCATCCTCTCCACTCTGACTACATCTTGAGCCAAACTGTACTTGTCGCATTTATGTGCAAAGTTCGAGTATTGATCCCAACAAGCCCGTTTCGTTCGACGGTCATACCAGAAGTGAGAGAATGTAGCTCCACACATAAACATCCACACTGGTGAACGATCTTTGTATTATGTGGAGCACTTTGCACATACCTTTGCGGTTACCAGAATGGCGGTATTGACCGCAGCGCGCCTTTCACCTCCACTACGATCATCGAGATCATCTTACTCAACACCACGAATCAACTGTGGTCAAGTGCTGCGTGAATCCCAAATCCAAAGCTGGCTATATCCAAATCAGATTGGAAAATGTCTAATCGTTTTATCCTTATTCATAAACGACGGGTTTACAGGACTCTGTTCCGCTGATGTGTCAATCAGCATATCGGCACCTTCAGTCAATCACTTAGTAGTTTGATCAATTAACGGACTTTGTGACCACAACAACAGGATTCACATTCAAACCAAATGTAGATCTGTTTAGAGTTTGATCGCGCGTTTTTATCAAACTCGTGATGTATGGTAAAAAGGAACCACAACACACTACTGTTGTCACAATTTCAAAGTCCAGAGTCATTCCAGGAAAAGTGATTCAGTCCGAGAATGGCATCGGATAGAACGCAACGTCTCATCTGGAACGGGTCACTATAATTCCGACAAGCACACAGGATAATTGATTGGACAGTCCGACGGCAGAACTGCATTGTTTTAATTACAATTATGAACACAAATTCGCTCTAGGAGGTCTTGTTCATTTCTGACCGTTGTGAAAACCCGTCAAACACATTCCAAGCATACTACTCACAAATGTGAGTACACTACTACCACTACTATGCGCAATGTGTGTGTATCCTCTTTTAATAAAAGAATTAGCGTGATCGATAAGGCACACGGTTCATGATTTTTTCCTTAGCTACAGCTCGCTTAACCGTAGACATAATTTGCCCCTGAAGTGGTAACAAATGGCAAACTGCTGTGTTATAATGGAATTTGTTTTTCATAGTTTCATGTTCCTTTTTTCAGTGGGAGATTCCGTANATTCCGTACATTGTATCGTTTCCTGCCAAGAGTACAGAAACTCCAGTCCAGCGGGTTGTGAACCACACAGAACATGATTCAAACCATTCTGAATTATCTTGCAATCAAGACAATCCTTCAAATTAATCCAAACTGTCCATCCTTTAGACCTCACCTGATTGTACGATCCTTAGTTTACCCATTCACGTATATACACTTGAGAAATATACTGAACTTAAGTTCGCTCTTGGGAGAGTTCATCCTTGGAGCATATACACCTTCCCATGCGGGATTGACACTTTGAATTCATCATCTCAAAGGGGATTGTGCTCGTGTGGTGCCAGTCTACACCTAGGCCGACTAGAATTGCCAGCTCAGGTCTGTTTTGGTATCTTCTTCAATGACACTCAGTTCAGATAAAGAAGCTGTATCTGTACACGTGCATACGGCATTCTATATGGTCATTATTACATGGTCAGTAAATAACGGAATTATAGGCGGAGAAAGATTACGGTCCAAATTACTCACCAAACACATTTGTTACCAAGGTTACTCCCGGAGTGATAAGTCATTCACGTTGTTTACGCAGTTTGGGATGGCAATTTTGAACGGCTAGTGCCTTGGAGTATTTCAGAACCTTGGTGTTGTTTGTGTTGTAGAGGATTCTGACAGCATGACAAAGTGTTTCATTCTGACCAGATGTTATGTGATCGACGGAATGGGTTTCCTACTGGCCATTGGTGATCTCATACTTCTGAAGTTCCCACTCACTGTTTTCTGACGCCAGACCGGGATGTACTCTGTTACCCGGTAACGTAGTTGTCTCTCCGTTCTGCCGATGTAGATGGCCAAGCATTCATACTTGACCGGATAGATACAATTAGATTTTGCTTGGGGAGACAACGGTTCTTTCACCGATGGTATTGGCAACCGGACGGTTGGGGTCGGTTGCCTGGTAGGTGCGTTTAACGGCCAATTTTAGGCGCTTGGTAATCAAGCAGCTGATATCGTCACCCTTGAAGGACAGCTGCAGAACCAGGGTTGGGAGTATTTTAAGATGAACCATTTCGTATATCCGTTAGATTGTAAAACTTTTCTAACCTTGTCATATTCGTTATCCAACGTATCCGCTGTGCAAATCGGTCGCGCTCTGTAGAAGTGCGTTCGACTAGTCCAACCGTATATCCCATTGGAGCAAAGCTAGTAAAATGGAGATATTGTCCGGACTATGTATCCTTCCGGTACACAGATATTCTGATTGATCCGTTCATTTGTCATGGAACTTCCACATCCAAGAAGGCGATGCTTTCTTGCGTTTCAATATGACGTGTCAACGTTATGTTCCGCGGAAAAATTATTCGAGCGTACAAATAATCTCTCCCCGTCTTCCCTTGCATCGCAGATGATGAATATATCATCAACAACAGTATAGATTCAGCTTTTCAATTTCGTCCCGCAATTGAGGATCCAGGATACATTAATCAAACCTGTGTGTTTCGCATTCTTTGTTCAAATTCGAAACTAAGCTTCCGATTTCTCAAACACTCCGTTCGTTCATTTTGACGCGACAACAACACAGGGCAACACAGTTCACAATCTGGTAACTCCAATTGAAAGCCTTCATTCAAATCAGGTTTTCCAGTCAGCATCGAAGTGGGTGACCACGATTAAATCTACCAGACTGAATTTTTAAGTTAGCTTTAATTCGCAGCTACTTGTGAGTTGTGGCGTGGGATAGGTAATGTTGAATGACAGTGGGTATGTATAGCTGATGAACCTTATCAAAAGCGAAATTCGAATTTAATACTTCCTGAATGTGTATATTAAATGGATGAACTGAGAAGTTTGAGTGTGGATGATCAGGTTAACTCAGTATGACTTGTCCCAAGTGATTACTCATAACTGACTGGGAGGAAAATGTGAAATTTGCCAACACTATAGGTATGCTCAAAAATGCGAATTTCACAACAAGTGATCTGGAGACAATGAATCGTGTCAATCTCGTGTTCATAACCTGTGATTCTGTCTGTCTTCGTTGTAGTGAGGAGCAAAAGTTTGTTTTACTTAGAGTCAAACTGACTAAGCAAACCGCACCTCAGACCATAACCGGTTCTCTGTCGCTATACCAACGATGAACTAGGATTTATTTGTTCGCAGTCACACCCCCAATGATAATACGACTTGTGCGATCCGTCATCAACTATCCCAGTAATCTGTCCGGCAAACTTGGTCTCCAACCCAGCTACAGACAGAGACTAAGTTGACGCTCAGTCAAATCACCATCACCTCATCTTCGGACGCATAGGGAAGGATTTTTTCTAGAGTTCTTGGCAAACTGTTCCGTACAAGTCGAGTCATGAGTCGTGACTGCAAGCAAAATAAATAGGAATTGTACTGATAATAGAATGTCAAAATTTACCTTCACCTTGACACACGAAAAGATGGTCACAGAAAACAAAATCCACGCGATTAAACAACACGCACAAAGAAACGCTATTGGTTAAACACATCCTCACCAACCGTCCGCCTGCATTTTCTCCTTCTCATAGGTTCTATTTGAGCGGCCTGGATTTTGATTGGCCGATACTACTGATTTGTGGTTCGCTGTCCAGAAAAGAGGTAACACAAAGCCCCGTGGATGATGTTATCTCGGAGGTTTCGATCACCATCACATTTCCGGACTGAAATCTCTATTCTAATCTTCTTTTTAACCCTCTGAGAATTATTGTTTCGTTGAAAGTGGATCGGCCAATCTGGCGGTTCATTCTCATAATCAAAACACTCGGACAAAACACCCGATTTGATGAGAACTGGCGGCTTTTAGGTAGGGATGATCTGTTCTTGAATCTGTAACTAAATATCGTATGCTGATGTGCAACTTTCTGACAGCTGTCACATTTGTTTCCTCACTTGTAACAATGCGGCGCTGTGTATTACTGTGTCGTACAGCCTGAATGACAATCTGATCCTTCTTATTCAGCCCGTTGTTAGACGTGGTGGTGGTGGTGGTGATGGTGGTGGAATTCTACCTTGTCCGATCAACGCACGGAAAAACAGTCAATTGTTGATGTACACCTGATTGGTTTGGTCATCACACGAGGGACCGGAAGCCACGCCCGTCCACAATAGTTTCACGGTCAGAATGTTCACATACGTTTGACGCAATTCATTCTGACATATTCACGAATCAAATTTCCCCGTTCAGGGATATGCCGTAATTTGTACGCATTTTCCGATTCAGCATCCGTTTGTCCTTTCTAAATCGAATGTGGCAGCTTGGTCTGGGTACGGTATCAAACCCGCATAGGGAGGCCGNTTTCCAGCATGGATAATGCCGCGGTTCATAACCCGTGTCTGACGAAATACTGTTTATTACTTCACGCTAGCCAACGACTGGTATGGTCGGCGTGCAGACCAGATTTGAGCCGAATAGCAAACAGTTGGGCTATCCGTACCGGAAAGGTGTACTAAAAAACAACAGTTTACAACACAAAGCAGAATTCAGAGATATCGTTGATTGGAAAGTATTCAAAATTATCCGCAGAATCGGCCAAGATGATATGTAGACGGTTTAGGACGTGGAGGGGTGGAAGGGCGATTTAAGGGCCACCTTTAACGCCGATGCAATCAATATCTTCGTGGCAGAGAAAATTCTGTTCCTCCAATGCATTTTCTTTAAAATAAAACGTCATATACTAAAAGTTTTCACTTGGTATTCGTCTGATTCGCCAAAATGATGACCATTTCGTAAATCGGTTCGGAAAGAATCCAGAAATCTGGGTCGTAGAAGGAAAGGGGGGGACTTCGCTCATACAACCTGAAGGGAAAAAGATTTTTGGAACCATGTGTAATGGGACGATGCACTTTGATCCGGGTAGATAACTGTCGTCCCGTTCGATCAACAACACAAGTTGCGCCACAAACGCAACTGAAAGAGTACATAACCATTGGTGAGCATCAGCATCGACATTTCATCCGTACTTTGAATGAGGACCAAAATAGCTTCTGAAAACATGTAACATAATTCTTGCATCGTTGAAGACGTTGGTAATTTCTCTGTTAAGACGTTGACCAAGGATCTCACTCAGTGAATAGTCTTTGAATGGTAAACTGAAGAACGAATCTTTCTTTCGCACAGTTCGCATGGAATTTATCATTATTTGTTCAAGCAGATTTTGCTTTCGATGAAACGATCCGGGTATCCGTTCTCATCCAAGAGGTTTTTCTAATCAGCGTCAGCTCACATTATGCAACACATCATCAGAGCAGACTGCCCTCGACCTAGTGATCAAGCATTTCACCGCGTTGCATTTCTGCTGAAGTTGATGTACTGGACAGTCCATGTCGGTTTTGCTAATTGGTCGTTTGACTAAGGTCTCATTGATTTGGACTGCTTATCCTTCCGTTTTGGGCGCATACTTTACACTTCATCCGATCATTTTGAGAGCAATGTGCTTGTGTTTTATTCTGCAATTGAAAAGAAGCAATAGCGTCGACCCATCGAATCAACCCGTAGGGAGGGGGTTTGAATTCTTCAACCCTTACATGGATGTTATCTATGTTCAAATCAATTTACTTCAAAGGTTTGACCATCACATCACTGAATTGGTTCATTCCAATTGGAAGTGTTGTTCCTAAGGGATCATCTTCGGTGGCTTATTGTTGTATACAGATTTATGTGATTTTGTTTCCCTGAAGTACAAACATAATTTGATCATACCGAGCGCGTGTGATTTGCCGCGATGATACATGACACCGCCAGATATGTTTTATTCATGGCCTGCTTTGGTCCAGCGGTTGCCCCGAGATACAGACAAGAACGATCGGAGTGTGACACAGTCGACAGTCCGACAGTTCCGAGGAAGAACTTTTTCATTTTTGTCTCGTTAAAGTATGACGATGTAATTGGAACTTCGCAAAGGACATTTATTTGTACATGCGGTGGAAATGTTTCTGATCACTGACAAAGAGCACCTGACTGCTGTTTCGTCCCGTTTGGGACTCATTAGCAGTGACTCCTTTTTGTGTCCTCCTGTTAGGGCTCGAACCGTGAACTTTTGGGTTGTGACTTTAAACTCCGTACCCTTGAGATACGGTTATCACCTTGTGCGAATGGCTCAGTCAAGTTTAGAGTAGAAAGCTTGGATTAGCCCATTCGATTGTTTAAGAAGCACAAGGCACTCTTGATGGTCTTGGGTGTAACTCAGGGTTAAGGGTTTGGAATCCCAACTCGAAAGTTCGCGTTTCGAGTCCTGACAAGAGGATACAAAAAGTACGCACTGCTGACGAGTCCCAAACGAGACGAAACAGCTATCCAGTGCTCTTTGTTGGTTATAACAAACATTTCCATCGCGTGTAAATATATTCAACTCTCGGGGAATGAACGATCTCCCACGGGGTGAAACCCATCCACCCAAGGACATCAAGACTGCCTGATGCCTCTTAAACAATCGAATGGACTAATCGAAGCTTGCTACTCTGGCGAAAAAGATATTTATGCCCCACCCCTTCCCCCCTCAGATTGCTCCCCTTGTCCTGATGAGTTTGCATAAATGACCGATTCGCTGTCCCTAATCTGTCTATTGTCCCTATTCCCGGCTAGTCTGGGATGAACCAGTGACCTCGTATTGGATTCGTATGACCTCATCTGGTTTTGATGTTTCACCGCGTACACGGCCGAGAGAGAGAGAGAGAGAGAAGCAGAGTGATCAGGTGGTGGTCACATGACATGTGACGATCCCAATCAACGTTTTGCCGGGCCCTGAATATGGTGATTTATCTCGAATTGAACATTTCCAGACCGCCTTCCTCAGATACACACATATATACACACACGCACACACACACATCGCACTCCTAAACCAACTGGTGGACATATGACTGTTTCAGCTCCTTGTGACAATTATTTTCACCCTCGATTCCTGTCTCTCGAAACACGAAATGTTAAATACAGATCATGAGAGTAGAGTGTCGAAACGAGTAACATTTTAGGTGCATCGGGTTCTCGAATCCGACGGAATGTTTGCCACGACGGGCGGAAAAATCAGACACACTAACTGAACAGATCAATTCGACAAATAATTTGCTCATCCCATCGGTTCATCATCTTTGCAACGATTCAAAAAAGAAACCCAATCCAAACGTTCTATCAACCGAGCTGTTTGTGGTCAGGTTGGGTGCACCTGATTCGATCCGACTATTATTATTATTATTATTATTGTTATTTGTTTTTCTCGTGCAAATATCTGCACCCGATTACCCGTTCAACAAGCGAACAGGACTGAGATGCACACTGATAAAGTATTCTCCCACTGAGGAATGCAAGAACACAACACGAGGGCATATACGGACCACGCTTAATCCAATGAAAGAATAGGTTCAATTTATTTTGCTCCAACGGCATGGATCGATAATCTTTTATTGTACCAAAAAAAGCTAACACCCAGTCGTATCATCAATAAGACAGAGAACATGCATCTTAGTAACTTCGGCAACCTTTTACAGCAGAACACATTTATTCTGTCTATAAAATAATCCTCGTTTTTGGCTAAAAGGTTAAGTGTTCAGAAGAACCGCATCATCTTTGGGTTCCCTAGTTTAATCTAGTGTGTGAGTAATGGTGCTGGTGATAGTAGTGAAATTGTGGTTACTGGAATCGTTAACTTTCATAAATCTTCAGTGATACATTATTAGACCAGTTTGTCAAAGACGTATTACTTATTGCGCAAATGTATTCACACTTTTGGCTTAGATGTTCATTCCACTTCATTTCGAGCAGCGAGCGACCACATAAAATGGTGACTGGATAAGTGTATTACTATTGCAACAAGCGATAGTGAAACTAACTACCAGCAAGTATGCACAACACGCGTATGTTTTGAAAACAAACCGCAAAGTCAGATGCGGCTCAACCAAAACTATCAAAGACACTAATAATAATAATAATAATAATAATAATAATAATAATAATAATAAAGTAATAGTAATAATAATGATAATATGGTAGGCAAATACGCAAAAAATTGCACTGGACATCGATTCATCTTTGATGTTAGCAGCCGTGTATCATTCGTTTAACGGTTCCTCGAGAATATTCAATTCGCTAAGTAACGTTTTCATATTGCTCAGACTGATTTGTTGGACCCTGGGAAGGGAAGGGCTGTACACCATCGAACACATCTGAGTCGAGGCTCACTGAAGGAGCTGTCGCTGACGAGCATCGGCAATGCTCGAGGATGGGATGGGTTCTGCGCTCAATACAAAAAGTGTTATCTCATCTTTTGACAACGCTGTGACAACGAGAATATGGCCCACCACCGAATCTGCCCACTGCCACCTGCCAGGTTCCATCTATCTTGGGTGGTGATGGCCAAGTGGTTAGGTCCCCAACTTGTGACCCCGAGGACAGGTTCAAATCGCTCCACCGCCGCCCGTCTTCCCCGTTCCCGTGTTTTCCAAGACAGCCTTTATATGACCGCAGACACCTTCCGGAAAATGAACTGTGCATTTGTACATTCAATAAATAAAAAAGGAGGTAAAAAGACATTTTTATCTACTCGACAAGGTTTTTCAGAACAAATGAATGAAACAACCCTACGGCCACCAGGTCATTTGGAACCACTAGGCTTGTTTGTAGTTCTCATTTGGTTGCGAAAGGACAGAATGTACCCAGGCCTAGTTAGGACTACAAAACAGAGGAGACAAACAGTTCACAACGCGCTCAATGATGACCTATTCTGTTTCAAATTATTTGTTGAAATTGTGTATTGTGTATAACGTTTGCAAGCACTGGAGTTCACATTTCAGTTAAAAAGCATACACGCTAACCGACACAATGTACGTAATCAACGGGGAGAAAAGTTTTCGCAGGCATGGAGAAATTCATACTCCAAGGTTAAGACAAAGTTCACTCATTGTTCGCTATTTGTTTGTGAGTAGACGAGCA
>UZAN01053942.1:4030-16023 GCA_900618425.1 Echinostoma caproni
CTCTACAGCTCATTACAATATAACCGTCGTTGAGGTTTCGTGATATCAGTGGTTTCTGCTTTTGCTTCGTTACTTCGTCCGTTGTTAGACGTAAGAATTCTGGACATCATTAGTCCAGAGACTAAAGCTGCGAAAAAGAAAGCAGAAATAAGCTTATCCCTTGCTTTTTCAATTCCAGGATGAAAAGTTAGCTAATGAATTCATCCAAAAGCAGCCTACTATAGCGAATTCATCGGAGTTCAAATCAATAAAGATTAAACCTGACAAGACCCCACTACAAAGGGAGATCGCCAGATCATCTAATAACTACCCTTTGGAGTATCAGAGTGNAAGAAATCCAGTTCCCTCTTCGTACGAACGTCAGTTACCAGAAATAAAAACACCAGTTACTACAGCTGACTTGGATAAAACGACTTCACCCTCACCAGTGGATCCTCCTAGCAAACGCCAGCACCTTTCAGCCACACCCACTTAATCTCCTAAGAATCATCGAAATATAAACCGGAACCGGGAGTATTGGTCACAAGCCTCGAACCCGAGTACTACTTCAAGGCTTCAAGACTGCTTACCACGACAATTAGTTAACCCCCCCTTTCGGTGCCCATTGGTCCCCGACTGAATTCCAGAGAAGTCGCAAAATTATGCTTGCCATCCCCAAACATGGAACGCAACACTGATACTCTTTCTAAATTACGAGATAAAAACTCCTTAGTAACTCGTGACCCATCACCACAAAAACATCCAAAAAGGGTTCCGGCACTTAGGAACAATCCGGGTCTGGCCCATCCAAGATTACCTCATTCAATGAATAGAAATTCTCTCCCTGCAACGGAGAACACACTTCAATACTTCGACTAACTCCGTAGGTCAAAATATGCAGCACTGCTCACACAGCCCAAACAGTGGAGATCTCTTGTCCAGTTCCAACACACGCCTGACTTTACAACCCTATCCTGAAAGAATCCTTTATTCACCTTTTCCCTATTTTCTGTCTCTTTATATTTCCAACCAATTAACACACAACCGTTTCGTATTACTACTAACCAGTTATTTCACGAAGGCAAAGCTCCGCTTTTTCGTACCCCTCATGGATACAAATGGCTCAATTTTCCTATCCAAGTCATACCACCTGGCACCAAATCAATCTGAACGTTATGTTGTATCCCAAGACGTACCATCCCAATTCCCGTCGATTTTTTCAGAATAAATTCAAGAACCCATACTCGTTATTTCCGTCCCCGTACCGTTATGGTTAAACCTCATCACCTTCACAATCTCAAGTTAATACATATCCCTCCTCGAATTGTTCTCCAAGGGTCGAACTTAAAATTCGATCTTTCTCTTTATTGCCGAATAATTCACGTTCAATTCTTAATAACATGAACCGTATTCGAATGGCCGCGATAACAGGAGACTATGACTAATTTTGGTGATAGAAACTTGTTTACCTAAATCTACTCCCATGGGTGCCATTGCATCATGTGGCTATAAATATTTCGTCAAGAGCAGGGCGAATAAACACGGCGGTTGAGTCAAAATCTATGCAAAGGAAACCATCTCCATATCATGCCTTCAGCATCCCATCCTAGATAGTATGGATGACTCCGTATGGCTAAGCGTAGAGGCTGAGGACTAAGAACTACTGTAAGTTGTGCCCATCGGCCATCTAGACAAAGTGCCAACAGCTTCATGCCCATTATTACTGGTCTGAATTTATTTAGCAACCTCCCTACTGGTCCTAACCTAATAGCTGGTGACTTCAATGCACCAGAAATATGCTGGGCCACACTTAAGGCCCTGCGTCATCTTAAGCAGTTTTTGAATAGCACTGAACTTGGATGTTGGACTCAGCATGTCGTGACCCCGACGAGACCGACCAACCTTTTAGACTTGATTGTTTCTGTAGGATTAACAGAAACCTTTACATTGGTACAGAGAAGACTACACGAATGCGACCTGTATCATCGAGAGCCCTTCGAAATTCAGCTTGCAAACGGCCTTTTCCATTTAGCTAACTGGAACGAGCTGCCTTCTCTAATTCGATCCCAAAACTGGGATCCCATTTTTCTGTCTGGAAACGCTCAGATCGCAGTTGATCAGCTCTATTCTATTTTAGAATTATGTGTTAATTTTATCACACCGTCACACTACCTCATGCTTAAATCGAAATTAAATGCTATGAGTAAACTAAAGACTAGAGTTTTCAAACTCCAACGTGATTATCTAAGAACCAGAGATTTTTCATTGCTCTTGCAGCTCAATGAAACGATGCAAAAAATTAACTTATTGTCTGAGCGGCAGATGGAATGTCAGGAACGGAATTCTCTGAGCCATCCAAAGAAATCAGAGTTACTAGCAAGATTATTGAAAACGAGGAACCCGACATCACCTACTTTGATTACGGCACTTGTTTACAATAAAACGCTCATTGCAGAACCAAAGGATATAGTTTAAACGCTAAATGCATTTTTCGCCTCAACCTTGATTAGCGACACTGAACCATTCATTCATCATACTACAATTCTTCCAGTAGAGCCATTATCGAATATCACATTCTACCCGGACGAGATTTCCCCTATGTTTCTAATATCAAACTCCCTTATAGACCATGAGCCGATTTCTTACCATCAGCCGTCTTTAAGATGCAGGGACTTGACATTGCAATTCTTCCTTCAAACATCCTAATATATCCATGAAGTATAGCTGGTACCCAACACAGTGGAAAACCACTTTGATTGTCCCCATTTACAAGAGGGGAGCACGACAAGGCCCTACCAATTACAAACCAGTGAACCACACCCCAGTTATTTCTAGCATTATGGAAGACTGACCATAGGTAAGTTGACCAAACACCTCATTAATAATAATCTTCTTAGTAAGGAACAACATGGATTTTTGAAAAATCGCTCGTTCGCAACTTGCATGACCGAATTTCTTAATCTGATTACGATCGCTGTCAATAATGGGAAATCCGTGATTGGAATCTACCTGGATATGATAAAGGCCTTTGACCGGGTTTCTCACAATCGGTTACTATCAAAGGTTAAGGCTTATGGTATTNCATTCTTACATAGATTCTCGTGACCAGGTGGCCAGTATTTTTGGGAAACTGTCACGATCTTAACCAGTTACCAGTGTAGCTATACAAGGTAGCATGCTGGTCCCTTTATTATTCCTTATGTTTATCGATGATATTTTCATCTTGGTCCGTTATGGGACACCCTTCTTGTTTGCGGACGACATAAAATTGTTGTATAAGTTTGATCATAACAACCTGATGAATACAATGGAGAATATTAGCTCTGATCTACGTTCCCTCAGTTCATGGTGCAATGACCGGCTAATGGAGTTTTCGGCAAACAACTAATCAGGTGGTTAGCATTAATGGACATTGTCGCAACCTAAGCCAGTCACCGGTGGAGTTATACAAGGCAGTGTATTGGACCCTTCATTATTCCTCATGTAGGTCAATGACATTTTTACCGTGGTCCATCATGTGACATCCTTCTTGTTTGCTGATGACATCAAATTGTTGTACCCGTTTGAACCTACCAAGCTGATTGAAACAATTGAGAATATAAGCGCTGATCTACGGTCCCTCAGTTCATGGTGCAATGACCGGCTAATGGAGTTTTTGGCAAACAAGAGTTGCACACTTACGTATAAATGCATTCTATCCCACGGTGCACTTAGTGTCAGTGGTAACACTATTCCTGACAAACCATTGGTTTGAGATTTGGGTATACATTAATCCGGCTCCTTCAACTTCTCGGAGCATGCCGAGGACCAAGTAGCAAAATATCGCAGGACAATAGGACTGATTCAGAAATCTTTCAGATAACTAGACAGTAAACTCAGTGGCTACGTGACCTTTGCCAGACCGCATTTACAGTACAATACATTTATGTACACTAATATGCGCCAGTGCGACAGAGTAGCGATTGAGAAAGTTCAACGCTACTTACAAACAAGTATTTGGCTGTTCCAGTGGCATAAATTATAAAGAACGAAGTATTGCACTGAAACGTGAACCGCTATGGCTACGACCAATCAAAATTCATTGAACCTTCTTACATATAAACATAATGCAAAAGAGTAGTACGGCGTTTCCAGAATTGAAAAATCAGTAAAGCTATAGATATTCCTTACGAGGTGGGTGCAATACCGTCTCTGTACCGTTTTTCGCAACCAATTACGATCCAAAGTTTTATAATCAAGTACTCGCTTCTGTGGCATAAGCTTCCTCCACACATTCGTGCGATTAGTCACGTATCAGCATTCAAGAGGGAATTGAACAACTTCCTAGATCTGCCAATGTTGATACATCTGTAAGACCCCTACATCTCTGAAGATAGAGCATATGAAGTTGGTTTGGGGTTCTGACCAGCTACTGGATGAAAAGTATGATACTACTACTATATATATTGAGCAATATATGCTTTAAGAGTTGCGTGCATAATAAACAGCTGAGACTGAGCCTAGACTGTCGATTTCGTCTGTTGGTTTCAGATTTCACACCACTGCTGGAGGATAACTTTTCGTCGCGAAGAACGGTTGCGGCCTCTTTCTAGCTTGAGACAATATGGACATTGAAATGATGCTAACCCACGAAAACAATCTGCGCGTTTCCTCTGCCGAATTCCTAAGCTACCAGATGAAAACGGCTCAAAACAAGGAACTACGCAAACGACACTGATATGTCCTGAGCAACTAACGTTACAACTCTTCTGAAGTGAAAAAAAGTTCGTCAGGAAGAACAAACATGGCCTCCATGCAGTCTCTAATAATCATGAGCGGATAAAAGGAACTCACGAAAGAAAAGTCAAGATTCGATATCATGAGAGTCAGTTATGAGAAACACGAAACTGTACACTTATTCTGCAAGTCAGAACAAGGCGCAAATTACTGCGTTTCTCAAAGCTTTCTTTCAAATACTTTTTCACTTGGGCCGTGAGACATGTATGGCTTGATAATATCAAGATAATTTTAGGGGTAGTAAATTAGTAGGCGCCTCTATAGCAGTTAAATAGCTTTCTTGAGAATTATCTCAAAAGAGTGTTTTCTGCATTTTGACTATATTTAAACATTTTACGTACCATTATGCCAAGCAGAAGTCTCCAGTTTTGTATCACGTCAGCCAAAGTCATTGCTCTGCTGCCACATTGTTGGTCAACTGGTTTACTGATAGCAAAGAGGAGGATGAGGTTCCACAAAACTATTTCCGAAGATAAAGTTATACCCCAAAACCACTTGAAATCTTTTCCTCTTTTATTTTATCTTATTTCACAATATGACATCTGCGCACTTACAACCCATCTTCACAGGATGAACTAAAGTACGCCAACACCTCCCCCCAAAAGAGCAGGCTAGGTGGCGACGTCTCTTAGGATTTGATAAAGTAAGACAAACCTGAATCACACGGGTAACAGGTGCAAATGGTAGCGCTTGGTTGCTGACCAGCCCTGTAAACAGGGAGTCAGGAATTTGTATGGTCGACAAGCGGTTACAGTTACCTATTTGTGTGCTGCCCCTGATTACGACAACAAAAATAAACATCAATAGTAAACAACCACTTTGACTCTGTACCCAACACTATTGGGCGATTTAGCCCCTCGTAGCTAAACAATGATGTCTAATATATCTCAGCTTACTCAACCGTAGGGCGATCAGGTTCAAAGTTGATTCCTGTCCTAATTTTCTTCTTTCATTCCCATAAATCTGAAATGATTATGGCTAGAATTCCAGCCATTTTGAATGACAACTCTATAGTTTGTCTACCTTCTCTATTTTATTGTTTCCGATAGTAGAACTCAATATGCCCCTCAGATACCTCGCACTCAATGCATCTCTTTAAACCAGATTTCCGTAATGAAGAATTCGATCTCTTGATTCTGAGGCTTATGACATGCCTAATGCGATCGATGAAGTACTTTTCCATGGCCGGTACTTTAATAAGCCTGAACAGTAGCTGATAGAACTTTTACTTTACCAATAGTATGCCACGATTCCATAAATGTAAACGAGTGAGTATTTTCCCCCAAGTTGACCGTCGTCATATTTTCTACCCTCATGAGACTTGGTTCTTTCACTTGGTATACGATCACTTCCACTTGACTATTAGTGTCTTTTCCTTGAATTTACTGTACAATGCTTGTAAATTCCTATTGTTTTAAATTTTATTAATCCTGATGCATATTTGCACTCATGTTTTAATTCTACGGAAATCTATCACTCCGAGTTTGTTAGTGACCTTGAAGTTCAAAGTGGGTTGCGCTACAGTGTGTTCTGGAGCATTAAAACGAAAACATATTCCACTCAGCAATTCTGTACTATACTTTGTTTTCACAAAAATTATGACTGTTTCCACCTCGTATTGTGCATTATATGAGGGCACAATTATTTTACCTTGCCTGCCCTAATCGTGCATTACATGAATGTCTCTCGTTGCAATCCGAGAAATATACCAATACTATTATTATTATAGTCCAAATCGACCGTGTTCTACGCAGGTTTGCAGACATTGCAATGATTCGTCTTCATCGGTGATACCCGATTTGTTTTCCTTCTGCATTTAGCGTCCAGATTGTACTTTACCGATATCATTGCTGTCAGTCTTCGGAACATAGCATGCTCCAGTGGGTCAACTAGGACTATTTTTTCGTCATCACTATCGACTACTCTACTCACTTAAACTGATTTTCCATCAAACCGCTTGTTGAAGCTTCTGATGGATTATCGGCCTTTACCTTGACGCTCGTAGACGGAAGACAGTTACACTTACTCTCCATAGTCTGTGTTGCCTTCCCCTGTCTATTGAATAATATTTGTATGTCTGGGTACTTCCCTGTCATAGCTGCTACACGTCGGAGTTGATTGCATTAAAAATCGTAATGCACTGTACCTAAACTATTCCAAGAGACGCCTAGCTCTTGAGGAACATCCTCTGTTTGAGCTAACTTTGCTGTCTTACCCACGGCGTTTCTTGAAATCACAATTACCACGGTCGAGTTCTAATCTGAACGCCTTTCGCTGCGGTTCGTAATCCACCTATGTGGAATAATACTGTGAAGACCCTAATTAATCAGACTAAATACTCTGACTATATGCGAACAGGGCAATAACCATGGCGCATAAAAATTACATTCGCACTTCGTTTTCTCTGCGGTGACTAATTTATGACCGTTCCTGTTGCTATCCACTAACCGGAAAAACCCTTTCCCGTAAACGATTTATCCATTCTTATATGAATTCCAGGTGCTTAATATTATATTTTGCGTAAATGGTGTTACTCGTATGAACAACAGTTTAAACGATGGCATCCCGATGTGAGTGGGATATCCCCTCCTGGAATCCTTAGCAAGGCAAATCCCATGCGTCACTTTCATAGACCTTACTCGTTTTAGCACGTTCTCAAATACAGGAAGATCTTGAGGTGCCCAGTTTCCGTCTCTACTCGGTTGATAGTTAGTTTCCTTAAATCAATCTTCTCACCAGGGCATGTATTGCCTACTTCTCTCAGTATGGTAACCGCGTTTGGCGTAAATAAATACTTACTTCTGTGCTACGACGTTCTACGGCAGCTAGAAATCTACGAAACGATACCTCACTATCATAGTACACCATGCTCCGCATCCATTGAAAGATGCAACGCTTCTCAGCTTTTCAGCTGATTTACCAGATAGCTGGTCACATTTTTTCCTCATATCCCAAACCAGATGGAAACGACAAAATCCCACATTAGAGAAAGGAAAGGTTCTCGTGACTATCGGGTACCCCCGACTGCCGTTCATCACACACTGGTATGTAATAAAAATATACAAGACCCGTTGACCCACATGAAAGCCATGGTTACGCATCAGACAACGTTTTATCACTTGGTACTCCCTCCCAACAGCGCGAATTCCAGCTAATGCCAGACAATAGATATTTTGCAGCCTAGACTGGTTAAATACATTAGAAATGAAAGACTTAGTCACCTGATGAAATAGTACGGAAAACCCTCGGACAGGGTCAGTTTTCGGCCAAATGTTGGGCTTTCATTGATGTACAAACGGATGAGGATGTGTAGGTAACCCTTCGGAATTCACGAGTCTTCCATTAATTCGTCTAGCAAGTTTTATCATTCGTTCGAAAACGACCGTATCATCAACGCGAGCCATGGTTGGTATGAGCATGGAAGTGATCGCCGCCATTGAGTTGCGGTATTTACACTTTCGGGACAAATGTAATTTGAATAAATGACTCAAATTCAGCCAAAAGGAAAGTCTGTTCATTTTCAGCTAAATTTGACATCACTTTTTCTGCAATATATTTAATAATAATAATAATAAAGGTGAAGTTCACGAAGCGCCGTGGAGCAGGCCTAAGAATGATCACATGTACAGCACATTCATATGTACAAGAAAAGAGCAAAAATATTGAGGTCGCAGTGCACTGATGCATGAAGAGTGAGGATAACTCAGGAGAGCTGAAGTGGATTGAACGCTACAACACAAGTGGAACACAAGGCAGGCAAGGTCATTTGGGAAAATGGTGGGGATGTCGAAGTTCTCTAACAGTGGAAATAGAACACAACAGGGATCGCTATACCAAACAGACGGTGAAATGTTTGGACGTGCGGCGATCGAACGGTAAAATAAGAAGAGACGGTCAGCGGCTTAATGGACAGGAAAGGATGGAAACAGGTACAAGAACAGATCGGATGAAACAGAACAGAGTTTAAGTATCTATCAAAGTATATGCATTAACAATGCGATGTGAAACAGTTGACTTCTGTAAGAACACTTTCAATGGTTTCAGGGGCTTCGATCAGTAATGGATCATTTGGGTTATTAAGGTTATTTAGGCGTTGTTCACTTCGATGTGGGGCTAACTTCACGCTACGCACTCAACCTTTAAAAACCTATAGGTGAGACAGGGGTGCGTTCCTCAACTTAGTCCGGAATGCGAACGCATGTAGTCAAAGCGGTGGATACAGTCACGCCCAATAACCATTGCCGGTGTCCATTGCGGGTGTTGACCCCAAGCCTTCAACAGGCTCAAGTCAAAGTAATCTGGAGTAAGAGGGCGAAACTCGGCAGTCTGGGGTGGTACCCAGTTGAGAAGAAGGGAGGGGAGAGACACAGCTGGAGGCAAACCAAAATTGCAATGGAGGCTAATAATTGGGTGCTGTAGTCTGAGAAGACATGGGTTGTCAATTCATTTTCTAGATTTTACACTAAGGAAGTGCACTACAGATGAGGGTGGGTCAAGCCATGCTGGGCACTGATAATTCGGAGTCTGTTAGAGTTCAGTGATGAGAAGGAGGGTCCGGTGTTGAATAGATGACATCATTTGTTATAAGGGTTCACGGAATGGAGTCGGTTCCACTTCTAGAGCTTTGAGACTCTCGGAGTGTACTGCATATTTGACGAGATAAGATGAAATATGAACACAGTTCAGAGATAAATGCCCTTTTCATAAACTCGGTATTCAGGGGTGTTACATTGGTTCAATTGCAACATAAGGCTAACGGTAAAGTGTGCCTTTAAGGCTTTGCCAAATTGTACGATGGAAGGACATTTTCGGATATCAATAGGGAGTTTGATCCACAATTTGGAGTATTTCATAGTAAAGAAGTTTGATCTTACTTCTGACCTCACGTAAGGGATCGTTAGTAACGGGTAAGATGGGGGAAGGAATACTTAGGAGTGTTATTGGAAGAGAATACCCCAGTCTGGAAGAGCTTCTACAGAAAGCATAATTTAGGATAAATGTGCCTGGGCCATAAAGGGTCCAATAGTAGGAGAACGCAACGTTCCATATAGTTCGGAGGCGATGAGTAAACAATCAGATTTTGGTGAATGAATGCTAGAAGTTCTCAATTTTAATTCGATCTGCTATGAACAGACCATAGAAAATGATGAGACAGTATTCTAGATGCGGTTTGGCATGGGATCAGGAGGCATTTAGTATGCTGTTTCTTAGTTTGAGGGGTTTTGTTATCATATTAATCATCTGTCTTGCTTTAGCTGTTTGGAAGGAAACGTGGTTGGAAAACTTAATATTGTTCGAGTAGCGGAGCCCACAATCACCCACAAACGTGCTTGATTGAATAGATGCGTGATTTAATATGAGAGATGTGAGTGGAACCAGACATCTGTAGGTTGTGTAGCAGCTTTTCAATGCTGAGAAGTTAATCGTCTACAGGAAGCATCATTCGTGAAGTCCTTTTAGATTATTGTTGATGTTTTGTAATATAGTGGCAAGGTTTTGGTGGTGGAATTCGTAAAATATCTTAATATCATCCGCAAAATGAAAGAAAACACCATGGCAGAAGACTAAAAATACATCATTGATGTAAATTAGAAAAGTAGGAAACCAAGTAAACCTCCCTGCATGGCACCACTGGTGACAGGAACGGGTTGTGATAGATGACCGTCGACGGATACTGCTTGAGTGCGGTTTGAGAGGTAGAAATTCAACCAAGATAAAAGGGGACTATCAAAACCGTATGCCTTGAGTTTTACAAGTAAACGAGAATGGAAAACACGGTCAAAGGCCTTGGTCATGTTAGGATATATGACGATTACAGACTTTCGGTTATCGGCTGTTAAGGTTAACATGTCAAAAAAGCATGCTGGCAAGCCGTGCATTATCGTGATTTTAAGAACCCATGCCGACCAACATGTATAAAGTTATGGGAAAGTAGGAAGTCAGACATGCGCCGTTTAACCAGACGCCCCAGTATTTTAAAGGCAATAGGGGTGTGGTTGATCGGGCGATAATTAGAGGGGTCACTAACAAAGACTCATTTTGTGTAAGGGGGTGATGAGGGCCAGCTTCCATTGAGATGGAAAGATGCCAAAATTCAAGGACAGGCTGAAAAAATTCAATAATAAAGCTGCAACCTCAGTTCTACCGTAACGAAGCAGTGATGGTGGAATGCCATCATTCCCAGGAGGTGAGGATTGCTTCACCTTCGCAAGTAGTTGGGTCACTTCTTTAAGGGTAAAATTCAGACGAGAGAAAATGTGTTTAGTGTAAGGTGGGATGCCGAGAGTGCTTGTGATAGTATCCGTAGTCATGGATTCGGCGGAAAAGCTGGTAAGTGCTATCGCGTCGGGAGAGGTGATATGGGATTTGTCGTCAGTAATAAATAACATAAATAAAATAAACCAGTCAATCCGTTAATGTTGAAACTTTATTCTCAAACGACTTGGGTCCAGTTTGCCGAATCAAGTTTTACAAGTTTAGTCGTGAATTACAGCTCCGGAGCCAGGAAGAATTGTCAAGGGTGCTATTGAGATCAACAATCAATAAACCGCGGTCGAATGGATTCTCAGATGATACCGAAAGGTATGTGCATAACATGTCGTCATTAAACCTCAACCGAATACAATTGGAAGCATTGTCATTGGGTTTCAAATTTGGGATATCGATTCGAAAGGTGAACAGCTTTGAAACTGATGCACAGTTTGAAACTTGGCTGACCAGTTGAAAGAGCTTAAGCCTGTTGCGCCATAATCTGAAGGATGGATCAGAGCTAGGCTATTGGATCTTGCTCATCAGCTAAGAGTAAGTAGACCCTGTCATAACTCCATCCTAACACAAGACCATATGAAAGCCCTCAAAGAGTTGAGAAATAATGAGACTGTTGTGATCTGCCCACTGGACAAGGGATCTGGAATAGCTATTAATAACAAGAATGAATACGTGAGCAAAATGGAGACCATTCTCAGTGATGGTGACCGATTCCAAGTGGATCCAAAGAGGAAGGACAATACTGAGGTATCAGAGAAAAGGATCAGTGCCTACTTGAAACAGCTTTGGAAAAGCGGAGTGAGTACTAGCATTGTGATCGATTATTCCGTAATCGACTTGTTTCTCAATTTATTTTCACTGTATCCCCTCCGTTCTGGTCTGTGTCACAAGCTAACCAGGTAGCTGTGTACACTTTCTTAACCCATTATTACCAGTACACACAACCAGCTTCAAAGCAGGATCCGTGGAAC
>UZAN01053943.1:5791-16021 GCA_900618425.1 Echinostoma caproni
GTCGATTGGGTCAATTAACCGAGTTTGAAGTTAGCTCCCACATCGGGAAAAGATATCATGGAGGTACACCAGGCATTAACTATCGCGGACCTACCAATGAGAGCTTTCAAAAGTGTCGGGTCTTTAGCGTGGCGCCGGCCACACCCCCATGATGTGCCGTTCAAAGATATTCCGGACACCTGAGTAGACATAGGCTTTGATGTACTCGAGGCGCAATCGGTTTTGGACCAACGGATATGAAGCCGTAGAGGTCCGTACGCTGTGCGCACGGTGTTTTGTTGGATACTCTGCGGACCACTCGGTAATGATTGTAATTACTCAGACTCGATCAACTACATCTCGCGGCCAAATAAGCCCATAGGAGACGACCTGCAGCGGTTATATAACCATGAAATCGGGGGCATTTCGGATGACCGGGTATCTATGTCGAGGGGAGACCGAGTAGCCCTGGCTATCGTTACCCAATCAACACAACACAACGGAACCCAGTTTGAAGTGCCCTTACCCTGGTGAACGGGATCCAATTGACTGATCGATAATCAAGAGAAAGCCCTTTATAGGCTCAGCTATCTGAAGAGACGATTCAAAAAGGACGCACAGTTGAAGGAAGCCTACTGTAACGCCATGAAACGCAATCCAGAGTTGGGATATATCGAACGCACAATGGGAGAAGTTGAAAAAGTGAACCATTGTGGTACCTTCCGCACGACCCCAGCATAAATCCCAAGAAACCTCAGAAGATCAGGGTTGTCTTCGATTGTGCTGCCGATTGTACTGTGCTTTCCCTAAATGACCGTCTACTACAAGGCACAGATCTGACAACTCCGCTGATTGAGGTGCTGTGCCAATTTCATCTGGGGTCAGTTGCGGTAGCGGCTGATATCGAGGAGATTTTCATGCAGGTTAAAGTCCTCGAAGGGCAAAGGGACGCTCTGGATGTTGAACATAATTATTATGTGGACGACTCCCTGGGATCCTTTGATAGCATCAAGGAAGCAGTTTGACACATTAGGGATTTATCCAAGCTACTGCTCATAGGAGGGTTCAAGTTGACCAAGTGGATGTAAAACAGTCGTCATGCAATCGATTTCATCCCAATTGATGAGCGGGCACCGAGTCTCCGTGATTTGCACGGGGTCCGCTACCAACAGACAGGGCAGTTGGTGTGCAATGGGATTCGGAGAAAGACGAGTTTTTGTTCCAACTTCAGTTAACTGAGACGACAGCGACTCGCAGAGGAATTCTGTCTTTGTTGGCCAGCCTTTACGATCCAATGGGTTTTGTCGCACCGTGGTTACTGCCGGGCAAGATTCTGCTGCAGGAGTTGTTTAAAAATGGTTGAGATTAGACCCTATGCAAAGCGGATCACAAGACCTGGCAAAGCTGGTGGCTAAGCCTGTCCAAGCTGGGCGATATACGACTCCCTCGCCCCATACAAGTAATACACAAAGGAGAGCGAAGTGAGTTGCACGTGTTTGTGGACGCGTCGTAGGTTGGATACGGGGTGGTGACCTAAAGTTGCTCGTCTCGGCCAGGAGGAAGGAGGCATAGCAATATTCGGTTCGCAAAGGCCAGGGTCACCCATCTAAATGCAGTCTCAATACCCAGGCTAGAACTGGCCGCATCAGTATTGCCGTGAGGGTGAAGCGCGTCGTGGGCAACTGTCTCTTTTGTCGTCGGCAGAATGCTACATTCCGCAAAAAACTGATGGCCTCTTTACCAAGTTTCCGGATACGACCATGTTGGTGGCCCTTCGCCGAAACCAAAATGAAATACTTCGGGCCACTATGGTGGAGACGAAAGACGTCGACGGAGAAACGGTACGGATGCATGATGACCTGCCTGCAGTCGGGAGATTTGCATATAGAGACCGTACATAGCCTGTTGACCGAATCCTTTCTTATGGCCTGGCAGAGACTCGTCGTCAAGCAAAGTTCGATCGACCATAAGTCACGGAGTTAGCGAATTTCAATCGATCACGGATCGGACGGACGGAGTGAATGTCTCCGTATGACCCGATATGACTGATTATTCTCCGCGGGATTGGTATTGATTCGAGATGTTCCGAATTGCAGACACTCGAAAAATAGCCAGTTTTAGGTAAAAATAGAAGTTTACCTAACACAAACATAATCTGAAGGTTCCAGGTTCACTGTGTATTGTTTTTCTAAATTTGAATTCACAATTATTATACAAATGCTGAAGGTTCAGCCATTTGGGTGCACGAGGCAGCTACTGTCTTCAAGGGGATGAAGCATAATCGAGGTTTCTTAAACCCTCGTTCAGTTATCGAAACAACGTTACATGAGCCTAGGTTTTACAATACAGATTATGTCATAATGGAATTTATCACAAACCTTATCAGCGGGAACAGGATTTCCGATTGCAGATTTCAGCAACGAATTAGAAAGTGGCTAGCGGAAGATCTGGAAGACAGTTATTCTATATTCAGCCTAATACATTTCACATTTTATACAAGGTGGCCGGATTTGCATTGTCTAAATGCATGATACATCTCCAATTAAATTTAACAAACAGAGATGCTCAGCAAAGGATACGTCTGTTAGAGGCCAAGCAGTTTATTTTATTTGCTGCGGAATATTAGATGGAGTACCATCGGCGATTTACCAAAACGCACTGCGGTGAAACAGCTGCGTTTATTTTTCCCTTTCACATAATTATAACCATGAGAACTGAGGGGCGCGTCAGTAAAACTTTCGGAAACTGCCCCAGATATATTGAGCCCCCAGTATATCTCAGCGTTTCTTAGGCTGATTGGGGGGATCTGACAGATGCCGATTTCGGACATCACGCGTCCTGCTCCATTCCACGATTATTCAATAAATCGGAACTATTGCAATGAAGCTCCTCTAGCTACTAATGAGTAGCCATCATCACAATTAGAAAAACAAATCATCCTCTGTATCTCACAGTTGATCTCCATGCTGATGATCACAGCATAGAATTATCATTCATTACATGTGATTACTCGTGAGCAACTGAAGACATTGTTCACAATTAAGAAGAGCCTATCTACTCGAGACTGTACCTCGTCCGGTTGCTGATATCACAAGCGAGACAACGATGTTGTAGGGAAAAATCAATACACTGAACACATTATCCACTTCCACAATTATTTACAAATCCAAAGGAAGTACATTTGTGATGAGCAGGAACAAAATCCATCATTAGAGAAAATGGCCGTCGGTGTTTGTTGTAATATCATCGTGCCCATCAGTAAAGTAACAGTTTCTTCATTCGATTTGAATTTTAGTAATTGCCGTGGGCGATCTACATCATTGGCTTCGCCGCAATCACCGTCCCACATGCTGTTATTGAAGCTGTTTGCGTCCGACAATGTAGGTCTTTCTATTGACAACTGATTCGGTATAGCTGGCGAGTGCTTTATTACAGAAGCGTGAAAATGTTCACATGAATGTTTCTTTGTTGGAAATGAAAACTTCAAAATACGAGGTGCTCACTTACGTTCCTCCTAGAACAATTCACGACTGGTTTAATTGTGTCCAACAGTTGAAACCTCGTATCCTGATCCAAATTGGCGATCGCAGTAGATTTATGTATGACTAGCACGTAACAGATAACCCAATTCCAGAACAAGAATCGATCAGCTGCAGTATTTCATCATATACATTTTGGTATCATGAAAATATGTGCTCGAACACGTTCATATTTCGCGATTTGCACATACAACACGGACGCGTCCCATTTCATACAAACTTCTTACACTTTCTGAATCAATATGGCAAAGCGTTCATTAAGTTTCCCACAGTTTTAGCAGGCAGCGCTTATGAATACGATACTCAAATGTTCTAAACGCTATCAAATATGAAAGAGATGAAGGAAACGTAAGTGTAGGTGAAAATAAGCCGACGTTTCCCTTACCGTGGTTAACCTTAATGAAGGCAATTTTTCAATCGATTGAAAAGTCACTCTGATAAAAGGCTACCCACAGTGACCGAAACGTCGGCTTATTTTCACCAGTACCAAAATCACTGCGTATTCAAAATTACAAATTATATAAAACATACCACCTTGCGCATCGGTTTATCGATACATTCCGAAAGTTTTTCGTATGTGACACTCAGAAACGTAAGTAGAATGGAAATTTCAGCGACTACATCTAATCAGTGTAGAAGCAAATGTAGGAAAAATCAGGTTTCATTGCCCGGATACAGTAAACAAACAGTACATATGCATGTTATTCCGTAGAGCGTGTTACTATGTTATCTATGTGTTGGCGTCAGTCCGTGCGTTTTTTTTCGTAGGAGACTTTTTTACACACTCAGCTGATCGGTACATACATCGCTTCATGAGTCACTGATTTGCATGCCCACCAAACCGCAAGTCCTACTATCGTCGCCAGGAGCACATGTTGCTTTTACTCATCCAGTTGTTGCCAAAGCGTTCAGGCTTACTTTTGCATAGTACGTGCAATCATCAAACCCAAGAACGATCTAACCGAAATGGTCACTGCTTTCCGACCGTTGTGTCAGAAAACCAATTTCTTATTGACCGATTCTCTTAACGCAAATCGTTAGATCAGTCGTCATGGATGGGATATAATTGGATAGCAAAATCATCGTGCTAATGATTCTATCACTGGAATTACACATTTCCGAATTTGACCCATCTACCAAGGAGATGAGCTCCCGCAGCGAAACACTCAATTCGAAAATCAGGATACGCACGCAGAGAACGTTAATGCAAACCGGAGGAAAGCTGTCGCTACTATGCTAGTCAATGCTGGTCAAAACTACTGAACTAGTAAAATTTCAAGGTTGCAATTCTGTCACTTGGTATTCAGCGTCCATGTGGCGCATTAGAGGATGGCGGCATATTTCATTGCGCACATAGAATTCATCTCTTTCCATTTGACAGACTTCAATCAATTTTCCCAGTCACATATCCACTAAATAGCAACCGGTGTGAAAATACCTGATGCAAAGTCAATGAATATCATCATATCTCGATATATATGTATACTTACTTACGTTCGTACACAACAGACATTGAAATAATATCATGCAATCGCCGTTCAATCATTGCTAGTGTTGGGCCTGATGGACTGCCCATTGCTACACCGTGCAAACAATGATAAGATATTTTAAATAAATAATCTAGGGGAATAGGAAGGTAAATATCCATTGACGAGATCAAATCACAAAAATTGCGCTCTTTCATTGAGAGGAACGTTTGTAAAAACTGAATCAGCTTGATTAGAATGCATCTACTGAGAAGATAAATTCAAATTGTCTAATGATTTAGCCAGTTCAAAGGAGTCTTTATTAGAATGAGGCGTCAGAGCTTTACAAATAGGATCCAAAATGTGGACCAACCATCTGGCCACTTTGTGATATGATGAGTTCTGCATGCGTAAGATTGGTCTGAGTGGGGCGCGGGACTTGTGAATTTTGGGTGATCCTCTCATCTGGGGTGTCTCTGTTCCCAGCGGTTTCACATGTTTCTATTCAGCTTCGGTGATGTAACCGTGTAATAACCGAATCAGAAGCTTTCGGGTGATCATTTTCTCCGTATTCGTCCTGTTATCAGATGTGTTGTTTAGTTCGAATATGCTCCCATTGGACAATATTTGGTTCATTTTTCACTTATAGCTTCCGTTGGTCATAATAGCGAACCCAGAGCCGTTGTCGGGTTTGAGAAATTTTAGTTCGGACATCGTCCGCAAATCTTGTATGGCTTTATAGTGTTCTGTTTTGAGAAACGTTTGTTGTCTTATAGTGGCAGAAAGGAAGGTGTGCCAAATGTCCACCATTTTAGCACGAAGCCGCCAAGCATTATCAGTCGAGGTTACCGAACGATCTTGAAATCGGTCAAACAGGTTTTCGAGTTCAACTTTGTCCCAATCTCGTTCACCTTCTTTTGGGGAATGTTGAAGTTCAAACCAAGTGACAGTACGTCAAGTTGTGGTTTTGTGAAGACAGTGCGGGAAAGATCGTGAATACGTCCATTTGTGCTATGTGAAACTGGAACTGCTTTATGAGGTCGATATAGGGAGCTTGTCAGTTTTGCTAGTGTTCTGGCTTTCGTTCTCGAAATTGTCATTCGTGAGAAGTTCTCATACTTGATGCGACAAAATAAATGGAGTTCACGTAAAAGAACAGCAACACGTTGTTCTGTCTCGATGAACGTGTTCATTTGAGAAATCGCAGTTTCCAGATGGAAATTGGCGATTCTAACTAAGTTGACTGTGTTCACTTCTAACTTCTCTTTCAAGAGCAATTTTGAGAACCGCATCGGAAATGCACACGGACAAATACAATCCCGATAAATGTCTACCTTTGTCCGTTCCACTGCAGTTTTACAACGCCAGGTTAGCAAACAGTCCAACCCTCTCGTGGTCGATTCGGGGAGTCGTCTGTTTCGAAACTTGAAACATTGGGGTCCCGTTATGCAATTCGTTAGAACAGAGAGAAGATAAATACTGCGACTGAGATGTTAACATTTCTTCTAATCTCTTCAGTCGCAACAATGTCAAACAATCTGGTATTTATACAAGCCGGTTTTGTTAACTACAGTGGTAAAACGGACAATAGTGAGGGAAGCGGGGAAGAGAGTGGGGCGGGCAATCAAGTCCATGCGAGTGTGACTGATTGTGTAAGGAACGTTTGTGCACGCAGGACTGGGTTACGTAGCTTGATTAGCATCGGTTCGCTAAACGCCAAAATCGTGGGATTCGAGTTACGTAAAAACGGCTTGAACGACGTTTGTGGGTCAACGATGTGTCCAGTTGACATGAGATGTTTTGCCATGGATGACCCAGGATTTCTCTTACCGGTTTGACCTGTGAGACTTTGTTGCGTCATCGATTGTACCAACCATTTAGGAATGTGTTCAGAATATCCGCTGTGCCAGGGGCCTATTCGTTCTGCTGATGTCAGTGTCAGCGCAACTGCAGGTGACCCGGTACACGTTATGTGAAGCAGAATTGTTCGGCTGGTTGTGTTTTCGATTGTCTAAACGAAATGGTTGGGTACACGGTATGAATGGAAGCTGTGCGGCAATCAACGTTTGGCACAGTGCCGTCTTGAGCTCTTGACGCACGTCGTTCGATATATATGATCACCTTCGAAGGCGAGTCTGAGTAGGACGCTTATTGTCGGTACTTTGAGGACGAGATCAACCGGTGTGTTTAGTCTGCTTCGCAAATGAATAACTTTATCTCGATAGCCGTTATCCAGTAGCGTCCTTCGCAGAAAGTCCTCTTCCTGTTGGACAGTGTTAAAGGATTATATACTCCTGTGCGATGGTACAGCGTATTCACAAGACCTCTTTTGTGAGCCGCACGAGCGAAACTGGCAAATTGTAGGTATGGTCCATTCCCTGTAGTCTTACGGTAGATGGATCTTTCTAAGTTTCCGTCTGATCGCCTCCTGATTTTGATATCCGGAGAAATTCAAACAACCATCTTTTTCTTCCTCGAGGGAAACAGAGAGGTTGGGATGAATAGTATTCACAAGTGCTCAAATGGTGTTCAAATGCTCAAAGTCGGTGAAAATCGAAATACCATCAACATAACGTTTGTACAAAACAGACATTGAAAAATTATCATTCAATCGTCGTTCAATCATTTCTAGTGTTGGTTCTAAGGGACTACCCATTGCTACACCGTGCAAACAATGATAAGATATTTTAAATAAATAATCTAGGGGAATAGGAAGGTAAATATCCATTGACGAGATCAAATCACAAAAATTGCGCTCTTTCATTGAGAGGAACGTTTGTAAAACTGAATCAGCTTGATTAGAATGCATCTACTGAGAAGATAAATTCAAATTGTCTAATGATTTAGCCAGTTCAAAGGAGTCTTTATTAGAATGAGGCGTCAGAGCTTTACAAATAGGATCCAAAATGTGGACCAACCATCTGGCCACTTTGTGATATGATGAGTTCTGCATGCGTAAGATTGGTCTGAGTGGGGCGCGGGACTTGTGAATTTTGGGTGATCCTCTCATCTGGGGTGTCTCTGTTCCCAGCGGTTTCACATGTTTCTATTCAGCTTCGGTGATGTAACCGTGTAATAACCGAATCAGAAGCTTTCGGGTGATCAGTTTTTCCGTATAAGTTCTTTTTTCTGCTGTGCCTTATAACGGTATTCCTTATTTCCGCATATCATGTGCTATCGTACTCATATGAGAGTCCAATGAATTGCATATTGACACTGGCTATAACCATAAACTGCATGCCTCAGACTCACGAGTTCCAACGATCAAACCTTCGACACTGACCACGTCTCGTGGGATCACATTTACCGCTTGGCCTCTTCTTGCACACTATCCCTTCTTGAAACCGAGTGTTGAGGTGCAAGGTATTGTTAGGAATCCTTATCGAGAGTTTGTTTCAAAGCATCAATTTCTTTGATCGAGGCAAGTTGACGCCACGCGAGGGGTGAAAATAGCACAACCACATTGTAATGTCGACGCGCAGGCAAACCCAAGCTTTGTAATTTTTCGCCACATCACATTTCAAACTTGTATCGAATTGAGGGGCTACTGCTATTAAGAATATATGGAGGTAACAAACTTGAAACGAATTGTTACTTAGTAGCTCGTTGTAGCTCCGGTTGTAGATGGGATTGCAATAATCTCTCGCGGAGGATAAAACACAAACAAGGCATGGTTATCTTTATGATAAGAACACGAAATTCAACCGTTTCAATCGAAGTTGGCTACTGCAAACGCTTGCTTCGAATGGAATACAACCTTTTTTCCACTGTTTGCATTTAGGGCTAACTGGATAATCGTGAGCCTTCTGTACTCCACTGTAGATAATTGTTCCTTATTTTCCAGTTCAAACGCGACCACTATTTACGGAGTTGTTCATTATTTTGTGAAGCTTCTTCCACCTTCCATTGAAACTGCAATTCAACTGTTCGCAATTAAACAAACATGCGAAAAATGTAATCTTCAATAGTGCCCATCGGATTCCATGCTGTGCTTCAAGGAATCCGCTGGCGTCGCCAAACATGACTAAGGTCAGCAGCATAAAAACCGATCTTCGATCCACCCGATTTGCTCTGATCATATCCACAGCACACTTCCGTGCAACGGAGTAACAATTGTTTCGAGTCCTAATACCCGAATCAAGTGTAGTGGAAGTGATCTTCATGCCGTTCGTTCATTGAGATGAATCTGTCACAGCATAATTTCAGTCCATCCAGAAATTACTTACAATGACAATGTCGATACTGAGGGATTGTCCAAACTCTACGTTGTTCCTTGTACACTCCATGTACCACGTTCGAGTTGATATGATGCCACACACGATAATCAGTGAATTTGTCTAGTTGAAACCAAACACCACCCGGATGACCGGACATGTTTTCACTACCAATAATTTTTTTTTACTTTCCCTGCCCTCTTCAGAATTAAAATGGTTGAATGCAGTGAACACTAAAAACAATAACAATCAAAATAATGCCTGTAGGAAACATTGTTGCCGATAAGAGTGAAATGAGATATTACTCCCGTTTGCGATTGGTAGTATGCAACCAACCAAACGATACCAAGACCAGCGAGGGCTAAGTGCTTTGTTCAAAGAATAACCCGTGACTGCTCCTGCATTATCCGGTTTGCCCTCAGGAACTGCCGTCATATAATTCAAGTGAGTTTCCATTTTACTTGTGCCAAGTTAGTGATATTCTCCTTTTTATTTGCCGTGATCAACTTCCCTCGACCGAGCCCCACCTTGGTGGAATTAAACCAGTAGTTCTGAGTGGTCAGCGCGATGTGGGGATTCATGTAATCTGACATGTAAATCAATGGTTCCCACACTTGGATTGGAAAACTAATGCCGATGTGACTGACACCGCCGCACGTGTATTCCTTTCTGTTCAGGACCACAATCTCGATGCTTTAATCTGCGGATGCATAATTTCAAATGTACTTATTGCTATTTCGCGCAGTTCTGCGATATACCTCGCTAGTCGGACCAATCAAAATGGAGTTGAGCTGAGCGATACAAATAGAAAAGATTAGCCAATAGGCATATTGGATTTAAGTCAGAAGTCCTAATGTCTTTGTTCAACATACAAGTTACCTCTATGAGTGCAGTTTTCAGCTTTTACCTGAAATCCGAAAGCATCCTCGTATTATCATTTATGGATAGAAAAGCTTTGCATCTTATGATATAACTGTAGAGTCTATATCCTCCATTTCTTGCCTTATAACAGAACCTACATTTTTGAATGCA
>UZAN01053945.1:0-11515 GCA_900618425.1 Echinostoma caproni
TTTCTATCGATGGAGGTCAGGTTGTAACATAGTTGAAAGAATAAAAGAACATAACAAGACTCCTGGTCCACACAAAGGAGAACTGAATCGGTTAAGTCGAACTTCTTACAATAGCCTCATTTATACGGCCAGTACACCAATATAGCACAACTGACTCGATCATTCACTAGTGAGTTTACTGGGCCACTGTTTGCGGTGGCGACTTTCGTATTGAAGAATACATTGAAATATGATTAGATTCACTGCTCCTCATCTTTTCATATCATATATCAATGATCTAACGGTTACTGCTCAGGCTACACTTCTCAATTGAAATCTGGTATGCGCATGTTGGTCTCGTGTACAAATTGAAATTCTGACCAAGCAAAATGGATCTAATTCCCGATAATGTAGCTCTGAAAGATGGGAAACGTTGACACATCTCCCGGGCGCTGAGTTCAAAAAGTGCAAGTTATAGCTAAATAACTGGGCTGAAATAGTCGTGCCATGAGGGTGGGAAAATTTTACATCATGAGCGGCTTGTGAATGGCTTCTCTTTAGTCATAAGGCGGACGCAATTACTTTTCAAAGATAATAGGCGAACGCTGAGCCGTTGAGAGCTTACAGAGCTGGAACAGGGAGGAAGGAATACGTGTATGCGGGGAGTGGACTTTGAATAAAAACAGGAGTTTCTTTAATCACTGGGTGAATCCGGATACCAACCCATTATGGTGATGAGAAAAAGTATGTTCGCATACCGAATTTCATAATCCCACGTACCAGCATTCGCGAGAAATGGCAGAAAACTGAAGCCACGCTAACAAAATTCCACTTCCAAGTCACGCCAAAAATGAAATTTCTATCCACACTGACCACGCGAGAAACACAGTCGTCATGCTCCTTAACACGGTTTGGACATGACAACTGAACTTCCAGATTCAACGGCAAGTATTCCCGACGACAAGCCGCTGCGAAACCTGTAACGCTTGAGAGAAGTTCCTCAGAATACTGCAAAGTAAATACCGAGTACCTCCAAATATAGCAAAGATCGCATGCGAACGCCAAATGACAATGGACGAAGCGGAGACAACTAAGCTGCGGAACCCATCATGTGTTCATATCTGAAACTGATTGGTGCGATTCAGCTGACCTGGCCTAACCTGATTTGGAAGATCAATACGAGCATGACCTATGCCGAGAAGGTGTCTTTAGAATCTGTAAACCTATTGAATGATAAAGATGTCAATTAGATAAACTTTTAGATAGCAACAACGGGCATTATGATAATTATCCTCTACGCAATAGAACTTCCTAAACATCATCGATCCGTGAGTAAATCTTGCTACAACTGGTTCACTGATGCATTGTGTGAAGGCACAAACGACGTGTACATAAATGAACAGATCACAACACTCGATTCATACGCGAGCACCAGGACTTACGCTTTTTCTGCATCCATATTCTCCTGCTTTACAATGAAATGTATGATAAGGAAATGCTTCCAGCAACGCCAAAAATTGACGATGCGTCCGTGAGATTCCTGATACGAATCGACCAGTTTCTCTGGTACTTTATCAAACCACAAAGGATGTGCTTGGGCCAGCATGATCAGATGTTGCATCATTAGTCCAAGGTAAGGGATAAAAGGGGGTTTGGCTGCTTCCAGCTCACGCCTGTATTCAGAGAAGTAAGGTGGTTGCATGTACGGCTTCACCCGACTGAGACGCTGAGGGAAAAACAAATGCGGAACGCAGCCAAAGAAACAGAATCAAGTAATGTTGAATGGTTATAACGAGTGTTTAAAAAATTAGCGATAGTCGAAAAGATTGGTGTTGGCCTATAGAAGGCGTAATTTGCTGTGCGAATTATGCTACTTAATAGACTTCAGTAGGCTCACGAAAAAAGTGATAATTGAGGAAGATATAACTCAGGGTGAAGAACACCAAAACTTACACCTCGTGTCCTTCGGGAGAATAAGCTTTCCGGAACCAACAGAAAAGCACACAGAATGGATAGGTAACTACTGAAATTTTGTAGTTTGTGCAGACACTGTGAAATGAAATGGGAAGGGAGAGATCAAAGAATTAAAATAATACTGACAAATTATTTACCTATTTTCATAGGAAACAAGAGTTACGGAGGACAGATACAAACAAACAACCCGCTATATGAGGTACAGATCCGTGGCGCAACACATGAACCCAAAGTGGAATGAGGAGTTGCGATGTGAAGATCAACGACGCAACATTAGTAGCAATGGCAAAGATAAACGGGGATCAGGTAATCCCGATTGACAGAAACATCCAATCGTTTGAAAACCAGTAGGAATATGGATTGAACAGCTCGAGTCTTCCTTCACTCTCTCTCGTTTCGATTAAAATATACTTGTCCAGGACTAAGCCATTCATTGCTCAACAACTTAAAGGTTAATTGCCCCATCAGTCTCGATCCTTTGTTCTATATCAGTTCACGTGCACTTTTGGTGCTCGTTATATCGGACACACAACGAGACGTTTGTCTAAGAGAATATCTGAACACTGTCCGGCGGCCTTTCAGAAAGGAACAGTGAGAAGCCTAAACAGCTCAATCCTGCAACATTTGGTCGACAGTGGGCACAGGATTGATCCAGAAACATCATTTACAAGTTTCTTCACTGCACTTAAGAACCACTCCAAAGGATTACGTAGAAAGATCCTGACAATTGCGGAAGCCATAGCAATTAGGATCATGAAGCCGAAGTTGTGCAAGCAACGTAATCTGGTTCAGGCCCTGATGTTAACATGACCATAATAACATTTACCCATATCTCTCGATGTGACACCTTCTATCCTCTCCCTCCCGTTTTCCCCCACTCCCTATTCACTGTCTTCTTCGCAAACGTTCACACCTGTGTTATTCACTCTGGACTAACACATTTCATATCCTCTCTAGTTCACACATTTTTCATTCCACTTTTCCCTATCCAATTATCGTGATCCCACAGCTTGTTGTCAACAGACAACTTTGCACACAGACATTCATTCAACATCAGCCTAGGCCTTGTATTAATCTAATAACTAATCGAACTATATATGTAAATTCTTGAAGTGAGATATCGAAAAGAAATTTCTTCGCGTTTCGACTTTGTTCTTATGCGTCAATGGGAATAGTTACGAATCTAAAATATACTCGTCATAAACTGAGTACGAGTTGAAGAAAACTGAAAATATCTAACACAACAGAAGGGAATCATGACACAATTCTATCCAATTTCTGCCCGATATCGTCAGGAGCACACACATCATAAGGCTAGCGGGAAGCCCGCTTCGCAAGGTGTAAAACAACATCACGTCAAATTCTCTCGAGTGACAAGCCGTGACCGAGGACGAGAGCAGGCGTGCGACGATACTATCACATAAGTGAATGCAGCGAAAAGAGAGGATTGACGACAAAAAACAAAACGAATAAAGCATATTTTAGTTATGTGGAATCGCGAGTAGCACGCGCGTCCAACACACACAAAAACAACGTATATGCGCGTATGTTTGAACACACTTGCCTCCATCACGTCCAAAAATCGATTGGCCAATTTGTCCCGTTCGGTTGGTGCTGCGGCCAACATTTGAAACGTGGTCCAGTTGCACACGGACGAAAAATGCACGGCACAATCGGCCACACTGGGTGCTTTGCCCCGTTCCAAATTAGATATGTTCAATAATTCACCGAGCTAGTAGACGTTGCCCGTGCAGGTAAACCCGATGCGGCAGAAGACGAGGGGCGGACGGACGGAGTGGATGTTGAGGATGACACAAAGGAAGTGGACGGATAAAGTAGAAGACTAAAAAAACTAGTTCGTGTATCAGCAGACATTCGAAACAAGAAGAAGGAAATCAAAGTCAGATTGCAAGGAAAAGCCGGAAATCGATAAGATCAAAAGCCTACGCTTGTTTCAAAACTGTGACCGGAAAACATTCACTCAGGTGCAACCAAAACCAGACGACAAGTAGTGTTTCTTCGACCGAAAAAAGTTCGATTTTTCCCATATTTTGGTGAGCTTAACACCTGTTTGATATCCACATGTCTCCTGGTCACCTGATTGTCAGGGAAATGCGATCAATCACATAAACCGTGAGTTGATCACCTTGTATCTATTTTTCGCGCAAGCAATGAGCTAATGTGAACGCGGTGGATCAATCAAGCACATCGAAATACAAATTGTGTGTTTGTGCGTGCGTGTATTTTATATGAGTATGACAATGATGTGCATGGAATGAGTTTGTAATTCTGGAGATCGATTAATTGAAGCGAACAAAGCCAAGGTCATTAATTTGGTTGCATAGAAAAATTCAGCCTAAAGACAATATATAACACTGCATTGTATAGCATACGGCTTGACTGAACGCGTGAAACAGTGCATGGTGAACATCGAAGAATGCGACTCTACGTTGGAGTGCACTACGAGAAAAGAAAGAGACATTATGTGCGACAACTGGTTCCTTTTTATTCCCGCCTATTCGAACAACGGCAACTGTTGAAGAGAAAAATCTCCAGTACGCAATGATGACATAGTCATGACAAATAATTAATTGCTAATCAGGTCTTCGCTAATCAATTTATTAGAGGATCCTAGTGATTAAAACCCAAGGAATGTAAGCTACCGCTGATCAACTGTCTGTTCACGATGCAACGAATCAGATAATGTCTTTGTTGCAGATCTGGACGACCAATTGGCACCGGATAACTGACAGCTGAACGGCTTCTCGGAGAGAAATCTTCCCGATGCGACACGAACAATTACAGGACAGTTAAATTACTATTGCCTTATTTACACTATTCGCAACAAAGATGGAATTTTTAATAGCGAAATCCGATACGCTCTAACTCCTTGGGTTTATATACCACATTCTCGGTGTTAAGTTTTAACTACTGCCTCTATTATGGCAGGTGCGTTTTCAATGTAGAAAAGGAGCTCATCTGCTGAGAAGACTGAACAAGAGGAGCTGCTTTCCCAATGACAAATGACATGGACCAAAAGACGTCACAATAGGACCTATAGTGTTCAACGGTTTGACGGGCACCAGACACTGTTGCATGGTGTTAGGTGTGGGGCTGAACCCATTGAGAGATCGTCGGGTCCCTGTTGGGGACGCGCCAGCATGCGTTCCATTTGCGTTCTCGTTGATACTCGAACGGCGAAATATCCGTCGGGCAGTAGACACCTTTACGCCTGAGCTACATGGCCGACATATAAATGGATCCACGATATGTTTATTTCAGGGACCGTTGAAATAAGTAAACAACAGAATAACACCTGTTATCAATCCGATCGAAAACGGAGTAGGTGAACTAGGTACGGTAATAGCTCGCCTCACAAAATAATGAAAAACAGACTGTTGAACTGAAAATTGACCGAGGATAACCTTGCCCTGGATCATCATCAGCAGTAGTAGCAACACTTCACAGGACATGAAAGCCTTGACCTCATCTTTCACGTTTCAACGGTAACGCGTAGCATTCGTCAGCCATTTTAACCGGATTACTAAACCCGCCACCCCCGGGTGACCTCAGTCAGTAGGAGATCAATCGCAGTAGAAACAGTGTGATATATGGCCTCATAGTGTGAATGATAGGGACGCATAACAACCTCCGGATCGAATAATTAAACACGATGCACACGTTAACATACACACACAAACAAACCGGACTGATGCACGAAATTTCATTGCAGCCACCCTGCTTATCCTCTCTATTCATGAAATATTGTGATACACTGGAAGATGAGGTTCGGTATGCAGATGATCAGATTTATTAATCGATACACTTCACACACACATACACAATTCGAACTATGACTCATCCAGATCAATTTCTATCATGAATAATGAGCCCACATAATACCAAAACGCCAGTGTAATCATCTGTAAGAGACCGGAAAAAATACACGAATAAGTCTTACTGTGGAATAGTATGAGTCACAACTATCGATCTCGGTTTTAATCGACCATTCCCAGTTCGAACACTCCGCATCCGGTGAGCCAGTTGGTCATGCGTTCCGGAACAATGCTGAGCAACATCACATAAGGGGTTTCTTTCATTATTCGGGTACGAACGAAAGCAGACAGACTAAGATATTCATTGAGGTTTGGTTTCAGCGCATGGGTCGAATAAATCGCCCTCCCATCAATTTTCAGCCTGAGCATATCAAAAAACTTGAATGGTCTCATAATAGAAGTAGAACCGTGTGTTCCGGAGACTGAACAAAAGGGCCTCAAGCGGGGGATGATAAAATGGTGCTGACGAGACAGAATCATTTTTGCATCCTGACCAACGTTTCACGAATTGAACAATTGTTCAGTTTTAAAACAAACACTTTGTCGACAACTGAATGAAGAGCGGGATTGATATTCCGACAGCAAACGTTTGGACATCCTCCAAACTAACCGCGAATGAAACCTAGGCTTGGAATGGTAACGTGATGTCACTTACGTCGGACTGGGCATACAGAACAGTCCTATGGTCAACACCCGAATGAGACATAGAACCCCATTAGGTTTATTTGAATTCCACGCACAATTGAGAAAACAGACGCTATGCATGCATAGACTGAACAGATTGAAAAACGTCTCTGTCGAATGCCTGAGTCGCTCACAAATTAACAGGGATTTAAAAAAGGACATGAAGAATCGATGAATCAATGTGGAAATTCCGAGTAACCGCAAGAAATATGCGATCTCCGTTGCTCGTGATCAGCAGTTATTTGTTTGTATTCTCATATCAACGAACCGAATGATTGTTGAAAACTATGTGAACTAATGGTACATCAAATTTCCCTTTCGGAGTGGGTTGGGGGTAGGGTATTTTTTCTGCCTTCATATGCGTAAAATACATGAAATACAAATATCAGATATGGTACTGATCACCAGGTCGTGATTTAAATCGACACTGGGAAGTTGGAACAGCAGTCACAAATGAATGCTCTTCCAAATAAAAACGAAAACGTAATCACAGTTGGAAGACAAAAAAAACAAACACAGTTACAGATCGTACGACACCAAAACAGATTTTCAAATATGTGGAAGAAGAGGCAATGGATTGATCGATGAGGTGGACAACCCGTCCGGTTCAGATCGAGGAACACGGGGTTACAAAACATTTCACTTTCGGAGTTTTGAGAATTTAAGGGTCGATACCGCGCAAGGAGATAAACTGAGTCGTGCATTACATCTCGAGTGCATCCAACATATTAGGACAGTATGATGGCGGAGAGAATGTGCGGGGAGATACGTCGACGAATTCAATTACATTACGAATTACACTAGGAGAAACAAAGAAACCACAAAAACATACCTTGATCTGGTAATATTTTTCCGCTTCCAAATAAGTCAACTGTTCGGCAAGTTCCATTGAGCCAAAACTTAGCACGGATAACACTGTGGATGTGCTTCCGAACGGTGCTGGTGAGGCGCTTTTGCGTCTTATTCCTCGCGGTAGTGTGCTGCTCATACTGATTCCCATGATCGGACGGGGAGGGATGAGCATGAACCGATTCTCACTCTCGTTCGAATGAACCGATGGGCCTGCATCACTACCCGTTTGCTGACAAAGATTTCGATCCGAATTGGGATGAGGCAAATGGGGTTTCGGTGGAGAAGTGGACGGTGTGGCGGGAGGATCCCGCGGAACTGAGTCCACGCCATTTACTGGTTCATGTGCATCACCAGTCAGGTTGGACTCTGTTGTGCCGTCAGGAATCGGTGATCGATAGAACCCTAGTGAACTGACTGAAAGACAGTCCGGTTCCACATGCTCCACGGAATGTGTGCGCAAGCGAGATGACGGTGGATGGACACTACTTGAGTTAGAACTGGACACAGACAAACGACTGGATCCGAACAACTGGTTTTCAATCGATCCCGTGAGTAGATGACTCAGTGAGACATAGTTGTCCATGGCAAGTAAGCGACTGAATTCCATCAGACGCTCACGGATCGGGTCAGATAGATCAGATTTTAACCGGGATACCTGAGGAGGAGGGGGAGAAATCAACCAAGACAACAGATGATCTGAAGTGAAATGCGCATCAAGCAAAGTCACTGTGTGAAGTCATGTTATCTTATCGGGAAACTATTCTCTGTGTAAGTTTGAGAGGACGGAAACAGCTTTGAAACAATCGAACTCGTTGTTTGAGGTAACAGGTCGGTAAAAGTTGACCTGTATTAGCGTAAGGATTCCAGGCAGCCCAGAGTCGTCCGCCTTAACAGTAAACTACGTAATCACACTGATGTTCTAAGCATATTTCAAACGAAACAACATGGTGGCGAACACGCTTGTTTGAGTAATGTGCATTCATTCCAATATATCACAATATATATCACTACTTAGGAATCAAATTGTCTTGGAAAATATAGTCACTTCACGTCACACATCATAGAAAATGATTCCATCATGAGACCGGAAATCGGATACCCCATGACCTCATAATTGTTTGTTCACTCAACCAACCATCGAGATTACTCGTGATACGGTGTATGGGAGGACGAGGGCACAGAAGTTTAGGAGCCTGCGCTAATCGTTTTTGGGCACACATCATTGATATCATGCTATTTCGCTTTATTTGCCAAGACACTTTTACTCCTAAGAGATGCGATATATATTGTGTTATATTGGCATGAATTCGAATCACTGAAAACAAGCTTGTTCCTCACACTCTTTTGCTTTGTGTGAAATGAGCTCTGAGTATACATTGGAAATATAGTCCTCTCGACATGAAATGAATCATGTGGATTGCGCTTGTGACGCCAGTTAAACTAATATAAGCCAAACGATTCAATTAGGTGAGAGTGACTAACTCATGCTAAAGCCTCTTTAATGAGTTGGTTCTCATGAACTCACCAAAAAACGAATTCCACCTGCGTTCCTAATACTAAACACAAGTAATTGGGCGCAATTTGATTGTCCATAGATCTCCAATCGGAGGTGGTGGTTGTGGTAGAATTCGTACTTACCACTGTCACGAGGGTAGAAGCGGTGGAAATGCAAACTTTAGATCGGACGGACACCTTTTTGGAGCTGGATGTGGTGTTGTATGAGTCCGGATCGTCTGCGTCNCTGCGTCCTCCTTCTCCGGAACTCGGAATAACAAGTACCGATGAATCAGGCGCTCGATCAGATCTTCCGGAGTGAGGAATGCACGATACGTAAACAAGAACGTTTCAAAGAAGAGAAAGACTGAAACAGAGAAAACAACAAAAACAACAACGGTGCGTTATTCGACAGAAATAATAGGAGGGCGGGAATCAAGACATAGACATGTGCAAGAAAAGTGAGGTAGTGGTTGCATGCATGAAACCTGAGCAAAGTTTGCGAATGAAAGATATTGTTAACAGTCATAAAAAGGTGCCGCATTGGCAATAATGACAATATTTTGCAGAATAATTTCAAAAGCTTGCCAAGAGCCGTTACGGTGTGTCGCCATGGCATATCAATAAACAAGTAACCCGTAATCTAAACGGTTATTAGACGCCATTGTATTCTATTGATCGGCCTTTGGTTGGCTAACATTAATGAAGCAAACTGTATTTGGGTTCATATATTGATTACTATGTGCGAAAAGCTGATTTGTACCGTCACCTTTGTTTTACAACTTTGCACTCAAACATAACTAAGAGATTATACTTCTGTGAAGTGAACTGTTCGCGTTAGGATAACATTGATCCAGAACTTTTGGAGACCAATGGGTACTGAAACTGATCGAACGTTGGTAGCTTACCGTTTGCCAGCTTCAATAGTATACACCATGCACGTAGAGTGAACAGCATTACACAAAAACCACACTTGTAGCAAACAAATCACGATTCACTGCCTACAACAAATAAAATCCGACCGAGGAAGATGTACGAAGTAGCCAATGTCGCTGTGCAGTCAATCGCGGTGACAGTACACCACCGGGGCAAAAGCTAACTGAATAACCTGCTGGACGATACTGCACACTATCTATATATGTTCTGAGATTTTTACTATATCATAGTCAATTTCGGTTCATAGAACTACTCAGTGTGCACTGTTGAGCGATAGTTTTGACTAAGGTGCCTCGACTAACTATTTGGGCAACCCATGAAGGAAGAGCGAATCAAAGCGCGAAAAAGCAAATGGGCAGCAGCAATAAAAAAGGAAAAGAGAGCAAGAAAACTGGATGAAAATGAGTAGATGCATGAGCATTCAGCTGTATCACCCTGTGTGTCGAGCTATTTATTAGGTTGGTTACGAGGTTCCCAAATACTATGTCTAATGTGACCGACATGGGCGAGTCTCCTAGTAAGGGTTAGCACACTCTCGTGCTAGATAATGGTTTTCTCATCCTATGCTTTCTTACAACTAGTGTGTGCCTCAGTAAACATCGCAAAACGAAGAAGCCTATCGGGTGGCACGCGTAACGCACCCCAAACAAGGCGATATATGGATGCCATTCAACTGTCCTGGGCTTTACATATCCGATTATCTCCAATGCTGTGTAGACTGCGGTGTTCAAAAACGAACAGTCTGTGTTTATTCTCCTTCTGCAATGACTGTTGCACCAAACAGCAGTATACATTCAATACTTCAGAAAAATTTCGTGGTGGAATCACAAACATCTCAACTTGACAAACTCCAAACGAACCTTTCGTATGCTTCCTTAAACCTCACCCGAGATTAGTCCAACAGGCGCAATGTAGCAAAATTCGGAACTGGACTATTCTAATCCTGCAACAAACCTTATACACATTAACGGTACTAGGCGTAAACCTAGAACAACAGCACTGACAACCAAATCGTTCAGAAAAGTTTGCAACTGATCTGAAACTTCATTCAGTAGTGCCAAGTAGTCTGAGCACAGCAGATTACGATTAGGTCTATGTTGAAATGAAGTTACATTAAATTAGCAGCCTTCCATACACCAGTCCGCTCCAAACCCGATAAGGGGGCGAGGATAATCACAGTTTCCATCCTCACCGGAGGGGTAATGTTCTGTATTTAGGATTGGTAACTCTTCACGCGATCAGGCAAACGTTCACTGCTGTTTATCTTGTGCATATCAATGCCGACCATCTTTGCTTTCAAGTCGACAGCATAACACATACACACGCGTGCACCGACCCACCGCCTCAAGCATACTCGTCCCACCAACGCGTTTAGTGATTTGTACTTCAAACATTTTGATTTATACGGTATCGCACGAAATCGAGACAGTGATGATACTCTGTGCAGAGATACGGTTGGCCGACAGGGCAGACAGAACTATCGGTAAGAGAACGTTAGGGAAATGGGCAAATGCCATTTTATGGGTAATATATAGGGAGTGTCAAATAGTAAATGAAAATCCTTTCGAGCTCTTCAAAGTCAAATAGCTGATGTATGACACAGATCAAATTCTTATTTGCATGGGTGCTGGAATACTAATGCCTCCTAGTCCATCAATCAAACTTCCACATTTAAAACATTTCGTCCCCATGCACTAACGGAGAGACGTTTATCCAATGGAGCATTTTCGCGTATTCTAGCTTTAATCTAGGTAAGTAAT